>JANIJG010011371.1:124022-179065 GCA_024611175.1 Megaceryle torquata
AAAAAAAAAAAGAGAAAAAAAAAAAAGAGGAAAAAAAAATATAATGCTCTTATCGTGAATATGGTGGGTTATTTCCAGCGTGAGAAAAGAAAAAAAAAAGCCAACGGGAGGAGCCGGCTGTGTGCGCGCCGAGAGCGCCCCGGCACCTTATCTTAAAGCTGTAGCATTCAATTGTGGAATAATATTAGCTGTTTGTGTGGCTTTTGGGTTTAAAAATTAAAGCGAAGTCCAACAAAAGGCATCTTCTCCAATTTTCCCCAACTATGGATCAGCGTATTCCAGGTTTAAAAGGGAAATACGGCGGCCGTGCTGCGGCCGGGAGCATCCCTCCGACAAGAGAGCAAGTAGAACAGATGTAATAGTCTACGGTTTAACATATCTACATTATTTAATAATACTAAAGAGCTCATTAAGAGGCATCTGAAGGCCCTGAAGGAGTTAACCCCCCAGGAGACACACATTATCTGCACTGGGCCTGGGATCCTTACGCGAAGTTCTCTAAGTCAGGTTTTTACCCAAGTTTGGTTTCTTTTCAGATGATGGAGGTGTCCTTAGTGTGCCAAAATGAAGGAATTCTTGCTCCCTAAAATAAAGGTAAAGGCTTTGCCTGACTTATGGGAAAAAAATGTTCCAGTGTTTTTTCATAAATCAGACCTGATTAGAAAGAAATCGCATCAAGGAGTCTTTTTATTGAAACATTTTCTTTCCTTAATTACTAGATTTTCTGCTGGTCTGAGGTCAGAGAGTTTGTTGTGGGAAGATTCACTTATTTAAGTCTTCACTTTTTTAACTGAAGACAAGGAACAGCAGCAGGCAGGGAACAGATCCTGCTACTTCAACCAGTCCTTCCATATGCAGGAGGGGTGTCCCCCCCCAGTATGCTATGTGGGAAGAGAAAAGATGGCAGTGTGAGGGGAGGGGCTTTATAAAAGGCAAATTTGTTGAAGAGTAAAAACCCTCACCACTAAGATTACTCCCCATGTTGGCTTTGTTTTGCTCTTCAGAGATTTCTGGCAAGGTGCAGAGGTGGAGAGACAGGAGAAGAGACAAAGGATGGGGGGGACAAGAGCATTTTTTTCCCCTCAAGCTCCAAGACCTAGAAAACCCATCTTTGCTAGTGAATATCAACAAGTACTCCACAACTGTAACCAACAACACGTGCTTCCCTGTACAAATAATGTGAATTGACTGAGTAGTTATTTGAGTGTGCTGGTGAACACTCCCTGAACCCCCTGTTCTCCTCTGAACTGCTGCCAAGCACTACGGTTTCTCTTCTACTCCACCCTCTCTCATTCTCGTACTGTTGTTGATGGTTGGGTTTTTTTTATTTTTAAAGGAAAAGAAATTACTGTATACCAACAAAAGGGGAAAAAAGCAAGCATGCTGTTTTTCAACAGCAACAGGACTTCATCTCAAGAAGCTGCACAAAAACTGTCTTAATTCTTCCTAAATCAGTATAGATTCTGTCTCTTCTGAGGTAGAGAGCACCTTTATGAATGCTATAACAAAACTACCTCCTTTAAAACTTGTATTGTGTTGAGATCACTCTGAACCTACCCCTAGATGCTCAGTACTTCATCAGGTCCTATTAAAATGCCTACTCAAATCCAGTACATAAGCGTCTAGGAGACAGACACTTTTAGGTGCTATACATTTCAGACAGACAGGCAACACAATATTCACAAAGGGAATTAGGGGCGACGCTGAAAAGAAACATTCATTAAATAATAGTGTGCACCCTATTACCATAATCAGATCGTATTCATCGTGGCTTAGATGTTTCCTCATTTTGCCCTCCCAAAGATGAAAATCTCTTCACTCTCTTCCCGACGCATCTGTTCCTATCTCCCACCACGGCCTGGAAACTAAAGCAAAAGACTCTCTGACCCCACATAGCTGTTCTTACTGTGAAACACTGTTAGTACCAAGTAACACGAGTATTTTAGAACAATGATTATGAATTCTTCTTTTTTTTTTATTTAAATTCTTTCCTCACCAGTATGATAGAACCATACTCAAGGCAACAGCCAACAGCTGATTTACTCGGCCATCACTGGAATTACACCATTTCTTTTTAAATTCTTGCTTTTAACTGAAATTTAACATTACCTTACTCTTGCAGAGAAAACAATTTTTAAAAGACAACAAAATCACTAATAAAAAGCTAAGAAAATGTTAACCCAAGGACTGTGACAGTCTTTCGCTATTCACCAAATACAAAATGAGCTGCCAAAATGGATCTGGCTGTGTGGTTCCCACCCTACACAGGAACCAGGGTGCTGAGGAACGACGGCTGTCTAACGTAGGCAGATTGAACTGCACCCAAACGTGGAGGTGCTTTAGAAGAACCTGCTAAAATAAGAGACAATCTAATAAAGAGCTAAAGCGAGATCACGCTGCTGTGAATGCTGG
This sequence comes from Megaceryle torquata, assembly GCA_024611175.1. Taxonomy (NCBI): domain Eukaryota; kingdom Metazoa; phylum Chordata; class Aves; order Coraciiformes; family Cerylidae; genus Megaceryle; species Megaceryle torquata. Next base: position 126,435 of record JANIJG010011371.1, read on the forward strand.
TTCAGTTTGCACATCCGAAGAACAAAGACCTACAGTAAATAGGCTGCTGATTGCAGAAGGTATTTTCAGAAGCCAAATACTTGTAATATGATCAACATCAGCAAATACCTTTTTTTGAGTCCCTAATATAGACAAGACCTTCTACTATCCAGTTTTTGCTTTTACATCACACACTAAGTTTAGGCTTTTCAATTTTAGAACAATTTCAACTTGTTCTCAAGAACAAGTATGCCTTTGAAATTCTTTTTATAGTCCCTTAAGGAGGGAAAGGAAATTAGTTAGCTCACTACCTCTTTGAAAAATGTAGCTGCTACAATAAATATTTGACACCAAAGTATGAAAATTCATGTAAATTTATGTCCACGATTCCAGAAATATTATAAGCAACACCTAAATAAAATATAGTTTTGCAGGGCAGGATGATTTTATTAGCACTATTCTGGCATGACTGAAATTCTGAGGGCTGGCTGGAGAAGCCACCGATAAGTTACACATGTCATGGCAAAGAACTGCACTAAACTCAGGCGCAGAGCACGCAGATAGCAAGTCTATTTGTCAGCAATTCTGTGAGCATTTAAGAGTGTTTGTAAATCAGGTGTCTCCACGATCATTGCTCTGCTCAGAACCAGCCCCAAGGTCTGCCCAGCACAGCACGCAACACATGATCTCTCCCCAAATTACAAGTCTGGTAAAATCGAGCGTTTTCTGTCTCCTAAGCCTATAAATAAACGTGCGTGTTTCAGGAGGATATGGGGATTACCCATCTCTGCAAATACACTGCTTCTAAAAGTAATCTGATAGAACAGGCTGGAGGATCGAGTGTTAATCTTGCTGGGCTCTGGCTTAGCATAACTTTGGGCAGAAAAGAAGAATCTTCACTGCAAGGCAAGGGAGCATACCAGAACTACTGTGCAGCAGATAAATTAAATGGATTTTAAAAGTACACTTCTATTTTTTGAGATTTTGCTATAACACAAAGTATTCCCAAGATATAAAAGCTGTAATGAGCCGAGGGCAAATGGGACAGTGAAAAATACATCAGTGCAGAACCATATATTACCACTGAAGTAGCAAATACATAGAGGGTAATGTACATGCATAGCGAATGCATTTCACTTTCTATTTCATTGTAGGCTGCAATAATTTAATTGGCATGACTGTGTTCCCCCCTATACTTCACCTTATAATCAACCACTAATAACTGTATTCCAACAGCAAATGAAGAATTGCAATAAATTCTCTCCAAGAGACACGCTGGTCTATCAGTCAAGCTGCAGCTTGATTTATCCTTCCCATAACAACACTAGACCTGAGTGGTCTCACGATGTATATAAAATGATACACCTGATCTGTACATTTTTCCTCACATAGGCCTTCCAGAATTTTAATAATTTTAAAGTATGGGCAGCACAAACCTCACCTCAATCCTCCTATTTTCTCACTCCTCTTGCCATGAGTAGATTTGGTTTTAAATCCCCAGCACATTGGAGATGAAGTTGCATCACTGCGATTACATCACACTTAGCACCGTGATGAAGGTCAGGAGGTCCCCCACTCCCCTCCCCAGCACACCTGCTCCAGCAAAGCCAACACGGTCTGCAAACAGAAAGACTTCTTTCTAGCTAATATACTTTGAGTCACTGCTAATGCCTGTTTGTGGCAGACTCTGGTACGGAATTTCCTGTACATAGGCTTTGTTTAGGGATTCGGAGTTTATCCAAGGACCTTCTTTGAACACCAAGTGACTTCTCAGGCATTTTTTGCAGCCTGACTCGTTATTTACTGCAGGCACCAATTTCTGTTCCTGGAATCATCTCCCCTCTCCCTCCAAAGTTGATTCTCTTGTCTATACAGGGAGCTGAGGCTTTTAACTCTGAATCACACACAAGTTAGATGCCTGAAGGAGACAGTGTAAATACCCATCTGTCTGGTTAACAATTCTGTAAATAGCAATGGCACAGGGAGAAGATTTCCACCCACTCTTTACTGGGAGGTTAAATTTGTCTCCTTTTCCCATTTGTGAGTTTTAGCTAATAACATAAAGTGAAAAGTTGATGTTGATGAGTGAAGAAAGTATTCCTCAGATATTCTGTGCAAATGGCATTCATCTGCGTGTTAGGATGGTTCAAAGGAAGCATTTATGCATCCTAGATTAATTTATTAAATGAAATTTATGCAGCTTGTTGCTGATGACATGAAAAATTTAGAGCCTCTGCTAACGTGCCCATTTGGCCTCCACGCAAGAGCAGACTGTATTTCAATTATCTTCGACTATAGACAAAGAGGAGAGGAACAAAGCTTTTTACAAAGACAGCATCCTTATAACTAAACCAGCATACTAAAAATGGATCGTGAATCCCTGGATATAACTGGACTGTTTAAAGCACAGCTAAGAAACGCCTGGAACATTGGTCCAAGGAAAACCCTATTTCAAGCACATCTTTGCAAATGGTTTTTTTTTTTTTCACTTGAGTGGGGAGAAGAGTGGTCAAAAAAGCTAGAAGAGACAGAAAAGAAAGAAAGAAGCCAGAAGAAAAGCTAGGGCATGTGGCAGCAGAAACTCTGAACTGAGAAAAGGTATGGGGACAAAGCAAGCTGAATGTTAAGCTTGTTATCTCCATTAGTCTGTCCAGCTGAATGACTCTTGAGGGCTTGAGCATGACACTGAAGTCAAGAGGTGAAGGTGCACATACAGTTATTAAGATAGGACTGGTGATGTTTGCAGTGGTTCTGAAGACCAAGCCACCAGCTGGAAGATCAACTGAGCTAAAAGTAATATGCCAAATAAACACGATAGGACCACAAACTTCATGCATCCAACACAGAAGCAGCATCTATCCTTCCTGCTTCCTGACTTAGAAAGGCACGGTTGAAGACCGAGGCAATAAGGAACTCTGGCTCCTGGAGAGCCAACTCGTGCTCAATAGGCCCTTCAACCCATGCCATCCCTCCAACTGACCCCTTCTGCAGGACTTGGCTCTCCAGTCCTCCTGATCCATGGGACTAAAGGACATTTCTCAGCCCAAATAGCTCTAGGCTCCCTTGAGCGGGCTTTTCACAACCACTCCCAAATTCTTTTCACAAACAGTACTTTTATTTTCCCTGAGGAGCTTCCTTTCTAAGTCCCATCCCCAAGTGACAGCAGTTTCTGGGTTTACTGCTTAACCCTTACTTTTTACTCTATTTCCTGTCTATGCTGTATTTTCCCTTCTCTCTCACAAAGTCACAGCCTTTACATGACTCTCACACCTAAACTGTTCTGGCTCTTTTCCCCAGAGAGGACATGGAACATCTCAGTGAGACTCTTCAGAACATTTAGTTGCTAACACTTGAACATCTGACTTAAGCAGTAGTTATTACCCAAGTACACCTGAGAAGATCTTCAAGGGAAGAATAAAAAATTATACCCAGGTAAAAAAATACCCTACCTCCAGCATTTCAAGGAATTATCACTACAAGTTTAAGCAAAAGCAAAACAGTTTTTTGTTTGTTTTGTTTTTTGTTTGTTTGTTTGGTTTTTTTGTTTGGTTTTTTGTGGGTTTTTTTTTTTTTTTATGTAATCTCAGCCTTAATGATCCAAACACTGTTAAAATTAAATCTCTTGCCACAAAGTTAAAGGGTTAAAAGTTATCAGGGAAGATGCCCAACCATTAACCTAAGTAACACTTTAGAATATTATTAAGCCACTGAGCATGAGATTGCGCTTGGAACTTTAACATGAAACTAGTGCTGAATAAGATGTTTGGGTTTAAATATATACAGTTTGGGTTTAAGTATATACAGTTATGTATAAAAAACAACAGTTGAGATTAGAAAAATTCATATTTTACCTGAGATAACCTCACTCTTTTCTCTAAATTAACCTGACTGAAAAGTTATAAAAGACATACAGAAATACTTAATATTATTCCTCTCCTCCTCATAATATTTTCCTCTGCTCCAGCACGCTGCTAAAATAAGTGTAATTTCCCAACACTACCTGGGACACTTGTCCTTGCTGCTGGCAGGTGAGATTACAGCCATACTTTTTTGACTTTTAACCAGCTGATTCTGCAGTTCTTTACCTCTCTTTCTTTAATATAAAAGGCATATTTAAGCTCAACTACACCTTTGTCTTGCTCCAGACCTAAAGTGTAGATTATTTCTCTCAGCTTTAACACCATCTCAAAGTGATTTTGTTGAATAGCCAGTAAAACATTTCTGAAGGTGCCCTGTTTCTTTCCTATGTGCCTAAATAGGACAAGACGCCAACTCTAATCGTTCCTTCATGAGTTTTACAGAGTCAGAACCCAACAATAAATGTCACGAGAAAGGATTTCCTGAGATACAAGACGATTCTTTAGCTATCACGCAATAATTTCCACTTTGCTATGGAAGCATGGATAATCATTAGTTTAAAATGGAATAAACAAAAGCCTTATTTATACATTCAGGTTGGCATCTAATCTCAGCAAGTATGTACACAGCTCAGCAAGTAACATCATCCTGCCATGATAATAATTAATCAACTGTTTCATCCAGTGTTCTCTCACCAGTAGGAAAATGAAATTGAATAGACTTTGGCTCTCTTACTAATCTCAAATCTCAGCTTTTTCACACACATTCAGTCATAAAAGAAATGGGTGTGACAGTGATCACAGTGATCTGTTGGTTTGGTTTTGGGGGTTTTTTTAAGAAAAAAAGCACAAGCTAATGACTTTTAAACTCTAAGATCTCAAAAAGTTCCCTGAAAATGTTCCACTCATATGAAAATCTGCTTCAAACAAAGAGTACCTGCTTGACTGCTGCAAAACATCCCTGCATGAAGCCCTGTTCCACACCATGCATGGCACCACAGCTCACCCCAAGAGATGTGCACTCAGAAAGTGCCTAACTGATATGGATATGGGGGGGGGGGAAGGCAAATTCATCAACTCCTCTGTCAAATTTGCCTGCCTAAGATCCACTACTGGTAAATCTGGGCACGTGCTCTTTCAAACATTTGGGCTTGTGGAAAATAATTTCAGCAGAAAGACTACCCAGGTATTTTGAGCTAAACTGAGGATGTACTTAGTAGGAAAAAAATAAGGTTGGGGGGGAAGGGAGGGGGTGCAAAAAACCAAACAACCTTTTTTCCTGTGTTGCTGGTGCCATAAAGCCTGACTATAGATACTGCAGCCATTTCAAAGGCAGGAAAGGCTGAGGCCTTCGCTGTGGTGTCCATTGGCTTTGAAGTGCCGAGAGCAGCTGCTCCCAGCAGATAGGAACTGTGGTGCTGTGGAGTTATTTTTTTTCTTCAAAATATACTTTCAAATCTAACAGCTGCAAGTAGAACAAAGTTGAGCTAAAGTATATTTAAAGAAAGTAAAAAAAAAAAGCCACCAGTTTCTCTCAGAGTGTTCTCAGTGGATACTTCAAAAGAAAGTGGCAGTGAATCAGATGAAGCTGGAACCAGGAGTGACACGTGACACCTAAAACCAAGTACTGCAAGATCCAAAGCTTCTCCTTTGTTTTATTAATGGATTCCACTGCATTTGAAAAGTTAACAAAATATTAAGTGCCATGGTTTTGCATGTTTTTTCCCTCATCTTTTTTCAAGGAAAAGAATAATTTAAAAAATCATCAATACATAGCAGGTTATTTATTGATATAAATACTAGATATATCAATATATAATACACCACTATGTCTAATCTGCAGGTGGAACAATCTTTCAGCCCCACAACCAATAGTCCATGTTCACACCAGCAGTATCTTTGAATATTAATATTCAAGGAGAGTCCTGTGAAGCAGAGTGCAACCATTCCTATGAAGCAAAGAGTTAAAACCACATCTCTCGAGCTCCTACACTTCCAAGATCTTTCTCAGACTGGAGAAGTGGGTAACACATCAGTTCATTTGATTCTTCATTACCAACTTGATTAAATTTAAGGGGAACTGAATTTTCCAGTATGCTGTCAGAACTTTCTCTGGTGCTCACCATGCCAATCTACAGCAAGTAGAGCTGAAGGTCAAGCTTCCTTCCCTTTGTGCATTAATTCAATTTGACAATTAGATTCAGACACTTGAGGCAGAATATCTCAAAGCAATTGCTGCATTTCTCAGGTAGCTGAAGTATCCGTTTCTTTGGTTGGGTGTCTATTTCCCAATTGGAAGTCTGCTAGAACCCTGCTGAAGTGCACCAGCAATTCTGATTTACTGCTCTATTTTAACAGTTTCAATCAGTCTATTCCTCGCCAAGTAACAACCAAAGAATTCTGCAGTAAAACAAGGCAAGGTAAAGTCTGCTTTAAAAATGATTTAGAGCTTCTGAGGGAGAAATAGAGAGTAATACAGAGAAAGAGAAGTTGGAACTAGTAAAAGGAAATTTTAGGAGTGGAAGAACTGATCTCACGCTGCTCTGCGGCCAGGCTGAAGGAGCTTTGTACTGCAGAAATGACAAGACAAAAAGACCCTCCTCTCCAGTGATCACCCCTTGCAATCTGCAGGAAGGGACACATATTTTTCATGTTCACAAGCTTTCAAAGAAACAGTCCAACTGAAGTATGAAGAGAAATAAATTTTTAAAAAGGGCATAAACAGGATTCCTCTGAAAATTGTTCTGAGGCCCTCATTGTTCAGCTGTTTAGTGCTGAAACCCTTTCCTTGGGTTTCAGTGATGTTTCATAACGTCTAGCTGTTCTTTCTTACAGTAAAAAGTAGCTAACCTAAATAAAAGTGAAGCAGCAAACATCTCTTCTTAGTGGAAAATGCCTTCACTGATGTTTACCACAATATCAATATTGTTACAGAATATCAATCTAAAAAGTTTCACCAGAAAAGTTTTAACTATCACATTTATTTCTTATTTTAGGTTGTTTTGGGGGTTTTTTTGATCCTGTCTCCAGAAGGTCTGAATATAACCAGCATGATGATCCAAGAAAACAAATGAAACAAACAAAAAAAAAAAAACCCCATGACACCACCAGGCATTATCATTTGCCTTTAGTGCCCCAAACTAGCCAAGTATTTGGGAGAAAGTTGTACCTATGGCTTGAGAGGTCTTACCATGTATATTGAAAGAAAAAAAATGACCATTTGTAGGTAGGAACAGGAATGACATGGTATCTGATGAATTGTAGATTAGCATTTATCGCTGTAGATCATGTTCCTAAACCTGGGAACAATATCTTTGAATAAATGCTTATTTTGGACTTCAAAGATGCACCACAAATTATGAGAACTATAAAGAAAAAAGTAAAACGACCATACCACTAAAATGATATGAAAACAAGATTCCATAAAAAGTTCCACCTTAAGGCTGATGCCCAACTAACCCAACACTTCCCATCATCTTCCCTGCAGTATGTCCTTTAATCACTCAAACTTCCTCACCTTTACTGCAAGCATGAAACAAAAGCCTCCAATATCTGTTCGACCCAGACTGTTCCTGAATCGTTGAATACAAGAGTTCCAAATGTCACCCAGTTAAAGCAAACGCCTGCGGAGGCATCTCACTGTTACACAGGACAGCTTCTCACCCTTTGTCAGGTGGCAACCCAATTAGTAACGTTGACAATTCTGAGTGAGGATAAGGAAAATACTTTGATCTGAACCCACAAACTCTCTTCTGTTCAGAGCCATGCACAAAACACACTATTGTTCCTCCCAAGCGCAGGCAAAGGTCTCTCTCAACACCTACCAAAGTGATCTTGTTCCTTAATTACTTGAAAAAGACCCTTCCAGATGGACCAGAGCAGGTCTCATACCTCAAGCCAACTGCAGCATTTCATCCTCTTAGCAGCACAGAAGACAAACAGAAATGAAAGCACAATTCCCGGGTGGAAATGTAAACACGTCCACACAAAAACATTGATAAGAGACAACTTGAAGCCTACGGACTAACCGTATCATTGTTGTAAAGTAACTCAAATAAAATTATTCAGTCCTTTAACAGGTGTTACCAAACAGATGGTACTTGTTTCATGATCGAGTCCAACCTTACACAAGTGTTTGATAGGTTGTTTCACCCCTGTAGCTCCCAAGCCATTTTCAAGTAATAATTTGTCTACTTCTATTGCTGCTTTTCCTCTCTACACTTCACAACACTACTGAACTCAAGTTTCTTTTCTCCACCCAAATGTTTCCTGAATATTTCCCAGCCCAGAATTACATTACAATGAAGAACATCACTATCAGTGGGCCAAAACAAGCACTCCTATGAACGCTCCCTGTGGCAAAAATGATAAAAAGGCTAAAATCTTGTCAAGAAGAAAAACAGATAATGCATTACATAACCTCATCTGGCAATTATGAAAATAGGTGTTGCCACCTGTAAGCCTGGGAAACAATTTGAAAAAGTCAGAGGTACAAAAGGATTGTGAAGAGGAAAGAATAATATTTTCTAGGTAGAGTCTTCCCCCTCCACCCCTCAGCGTGTAAACTCTGCATACCTATAAATTTTGCCTTTACACAAAGAACAGCAACGCGCAGGGAGAACAGGATTAGAAGTGCCACAGGAACAGACCTACACCTGCATGAAAAGATGTCCCTCTTCCCTCCACCCAAAGGAGCAAACCAACTGACCTGTTGCTCATATCGTTGCTTGAGCTCTTCCAATTGCCAAGAGAATTCTTTGGATTGTTTTTCCCGGAGTGATTTTGATCTGCTTAGATCTGCTTCAACCTTTTCCATCTACATGGTAAAAGAAAGGGAATATTTAATTTATTTTTTTTTTTAAACAGCATAGCTTGAAACGTTCTGACATTTCTACAGTTGTTTGCAAACCATCAAAGAGTCGAATACGACCTGCTGAGAATGATAACAGCACTATCTGTATGTAGTGAAAATGAATATTCACTACAGGATTATTAGCTATTTCAGGATATAATGATCACCTACATCATGCCACTCCCTGATTACAAAGTACTGGCTCAGTTTTTCACTCAACAGTGGGGAACATTCCACCAAAATTAAGTGGATATTTTTTTTTTAGACACATTTAAGACTCAAATATCTTTCACTCAAAAAATATATTGCCTGTGGAAATTTAAGGGAAGTCATGTGAGTCAGTGCACAAACTACACATTTAAAGTAATTTTGCATTAAAACAGTAAAATAACTTAAAAGAAAATTATTTGGCTGCAAGTAAAGTTGTCTGAAGATAGTCATCACCTATGAATAATGAGTCCCTCAGATTCCAGCACTCAGCATCAAGGAAGCAATTTCAAAACTCAATTAACAAAGGCTTTTGTATCAAAAGCACAACTGTTAGCTGCACATCAGGCACATTTCCAGGGGAATATATATAAAATATATCTATTAGATATATATACACATAGTACTATGTTGCCGTGCATACTCATTAATTACTTTTAGATCTAGATCCCAACACAAGCTGTGAATATACCATCTCCCTAAGAGAAGAGACACAAGGGGTGTAGCTGTCAGGAGGACCAGTGCTGCCACAAGCCCATCTGCTCTACCAAAAGAAGAAACACACGAATTCCTGAGCCACAAGCCAAAATCCTGTTTGGCCTAAGGGAGTGCTCTGTCTTCAACAGATGCCTTTGCCAAGTGGCCTGGACATCAATTCTAAGCCAGGGAAAGAGGAGAAAAGGCAGTACTCAGAGTGAGGAAAGCATTTTATTGGAAAATACTGCAGCAAGAGAGGAAGACATAGGCCTAGGAATAGTTGGCCAGATAGAAAGCGGAAAAATAGAATAGAAAGGAACGAGTTATCCTTCCAGCACTCTTGAACCTCACTGCTACTATCTGCTACTAAGAAAAGGGAATTCAATGAATATTTTATGAATAATTTCTTCTGCCTCCAAACTTACTCAAGTTGCATGTTCATAGCCATATTTTACTCAGCTCAATAAAACCCAGAAAAATAAAAGATCTTGTTACTTTATTAAAAGATTTCTCTTTTTAAGAGAATGAAAGCATTCTAAAAAGTGAAATAGTAGAAACATATGCAGAGATGCTTTAACTCTACTGGTTTCTGTGTTTTACTCATTAGGTCACATTCATATATTTCCTGATCATCATTTCCTTGATCATGATTTGCCAAACCCATGAAACACTAGACCTAAAGTACCATGACACAGTCAAGGTTTCTCTTTTTGCTAGTTACTATTAGAAAAAAAAAAAAAAGCAGATATTGCAGTAAAAAAAAATATACCACTCGCCCATCAATGGCAATCAGGTGACTCTTAATAATTACAAGCTTGACAAAATAGGAAGCAGATGGCAAGAAAATATCACAGAGCCAAATTAATTAATCAAATATTGATTACAAGAACTGAAAATGCCAGACCCCATCCTACTTATCTTCATAATTAACTTTACCGTGTACCAGAAAATGGTTTTAGAAGCACAATATTTCTAGCAGAGCTAGAAGTACACTGTTGCTATAGCTACTACAGGTTTTGTTTTTTAAGTAATACATTCCACCTAACCACAAAAAAACAAAAAAAAAAAAAACAAAAAAAAAGAATTTTCCAATATCTTACAATTTAAAGTGTGATTTATCTGAAGAGTCTGTATGTGCAGGAGAATGAGAAAGGATAAAGCTATGAAGACAGCTTTAGTAGTGTTCCTTTGCTGCATTTCCTTGAATCTTTCTTCCTGTAGAACCATCCTGCTCAATCATACAATACCATTTATTATTTCTTTATTTTAGCACACAAATAGGGATAGAATAAGCTGATGGTTGATGCCTGGAGTACAGTAAAAATGTATTTTCAAGATTTCCAAGAACATAGCAATATTCTACAAGGAATTTGTAGTTATTTTTAAATGACAATTGACTTTCAAGCTTTCCAAATTCTTTTGCACATTTTTTAATTTTAATTTCGTTGGTTTTGTTGGGGGTTTTTTGCCTGGTTTTTGTTTGTTTGTTTTTGTTTTCAAGTGAATGAAACTATTAGTCTTTCTAGAATTAGACTATATCCCTTTTGGAGCAGAACTAAGATATTATTTTAAGCTACCCTGAAGAAGTTGGAAGAGAGTCACACAGCACAAAAAATGTCAAACTGAAGTTGTAGGACTTCTTGTATTGCCCTCGTGGACCTAGTTTGCAGACCAAATCTAGCTTTTCTAAGTTTGTTCTTGATTGCTTTTTATTTCCAAATTCTATTATTTGCTGTCTGCATGGGTCTTAAAAAAAATAAAAATTATAATCAATGCCTTACTTAATTTTTCACTTTTGTTGAAGATTTTCAGAAAAAAGTCTTGATGAGAACAACAAAAGAGGATTTGTTAACTTATAGGCCAGCCATTATATTGGAATTCCATTAGGATATCAGACTGCAGCATCCTACTGTCAACAATAAGGTTTAGTTATGATGGGGGGTATGTGCTCAGGTAGAATTACAAGCTTGAAATACATAGAGAGATTTTGATCTCGGGAGCAAGTTAAGGAAATACTCCCTTCTCTTCCATTCTTTTTGATGGCCTGTTACTTGTTCCTTATTTTACTCCTTGTGCTGCATCTGTAAAATCCCAGGGACAGGGGTTTAACTATTGTTTGCTCCATGAGGAATTTAAAGCACTAAAACCTTTTTACAGAAATTCCTACTACTAATTTTCAGGGAGAAAAGAATGGATTTTTCTGCCCTCTGCACATGACTGCCAGCAGCCACAACGGCTCTGCCCCTGTTTAGGCTCAAACTGATTACAGGACCTCATTAACGGAAGACAGGGGCGTGAGGAAAAAAGAGTAGGAAGAGACACACATTTAAAGTGGAAAATTAGAAACGTTTCTCCATAGGGGTGAATAAACTAACACTTTATACTCTCACTCCTGAAAAATCCCTAATCAGTATCATAACCGCAGATATCTTTATAACAATGACAAATCTGGCTTTGTTAGAAAGATGAAACAACTGCTAACATCCCTTTCTGACTTGCTAGCAAAGACACTACATTGTGAAAGATTTTGATGTAGCACTCTCAAGTGAAGCATGTTTCTGGCATTATAAGATCAGAATATGCTATCCTACTGAGACGGAGTTTCAGAAAGGCTGGCATTGTGACCTTCTCACCTGCTGTTTCATTTCAGCATAGACTTTTTCTGAGTTCAGCTCCACCTGCCGCTTAAACTCCTCCAGGGCAGCATCTGCCTGCTGGGCCTGCAGCCTCTGTACCTCTGTCACCCGAGTCAGCTGCTCCTCCTTCTCCCTAGAAAGTCACAGAAAATTTTCAGAGTTCAAGTATCAAATGAAAGAACAAGTGTGCTAGTGTAAAAGAGAGGCCTTTAACCCTACCCATTTAAAATAGTATTCAGATTTCAATTTCCTGTCCCAGCTTCTGCCAAACTTCCCTTAGCAATACTTTGAAGAAGGGAATAGAAAGCTAGAGGAGTTATTTTCGCTTTCTCTTACTGAATTTCACACATCTAAACAGGGCGTTCATAGCTCACGACATTGCCTCCATCCTCAAGGTCTGCGTTGACTCGAATGGTTTACTACTTGTTGTACAACCCCCTTTTTCAAGCCTCCCCTTTTAAAGTATATTGCCCCCCTCCCCGCCCCAATATTTAAATTCATTCCTTTTAGCATGATCATCTTCTCCCGTTAAAAACAACCAACCAAAAAATATCCCAGTGCCATCTTTGCTCAGACAAGATGGAGGATTATTCACTGCCTGACATGGATCAAAATGCAAAGCAGGATAATGCGTGACATATGGTACCTTCTTAATCTATTAGAAAGCTATAATGCTCTAATATCTATTCAGCCTTTAAGGTAATGACGGATGTTAAATCTTTATGCAAAGATATTTCATATTAACAGCCTATATGATTTGACATATTAATGTTGATATCTATATAGACATCGGTTTGGGTTTCTTAAGACATCATAGTATATCAGTAGCAATGCATCTATAACATTTTATGTACATAGATGCACGTACATATACACACATCCACCGTACTGACTGACGCATCACCGACAACATATCTGATAACCTTGAAATATTAGAGAAATTTTGATGCGATTGCTCACGTAGAGGACCATCGGGCAGCGTGGTTAACTTTCTACTCCACATTTCTCTCACGGCAGGTCAGTGGAGCTGCCCAACGTGGTGGTAAAAGACTGGGGAGCACAATGGTGGTATCAATGGACAAAGCTGGCTCCACCAGTGGTTTGTAACAGAAGACACATTCAAACAGACCTGTGGTTGACATTTATTTTGCAGGCAGAGGAAGTACCTCATGATAAATTTCCCATTTTGACAGAAATTGTTTCCATATAAAACAAAGAATCTGACACATAAGAGACGGAAAAGACCAGCTAATTCATCTAGTCTGTCACCTTGCCAGCACTGAACCAGCTATTACAGCACTGAGCACGCCTTTTATAAAGGTCAGGAAGCTGCCAAGCCCAAAGTTACAGTCTTCACATCCTCTTCTGCGGTTTTCATACCAGACTTTGACAATGGGACAAAGAACATAATCCTACATCTTCACAAAGCGTCTGTTTGCAGTGTAGGAGAGCAGGGTAATTCTATTAGCAAAGAGATCAAAGAAATGCCACAAGCACTGAGTAAGTATATTACTGTTTACTTTTATGCAGAATTCTTAAAAATATTTTATTTTGGTAATTTACAGCTGTCAGAATAACTGAGACATAAGGAAACTGTTGTTTTCCTTACAGAAAAAGAATAATACCTTTCTTACCCAGAAGAAACTGGAGCAAAACAGAAGAAAATCCTGTATCACATTTTTGGCCAGAAATGTTTAGGATTTTTGGGTTTGTGTTCGTAAAAGATGACCATGTGCAAATTTTCTTTAAATTTGTTAGAGCATTCATCACCCCTATGCACATGTGCTTTGTTTCTACTGCCTCAGCAGTTCCATTTTGTAAACTCCTTTGAGGGGGAAACGTGTCTCTATATTAATCTAAGTTACTATATCCTTCATTCATACACAAGACAATAGAAACAAAAAGTAAATCACACAGCAAAAAACCAACACCACCAAAATCAACATTTTTTTTTTCCCCATCTGAATTCAAATGTCAAAAAGACCTTATAGGATTTAAATTTCCACTACAGAGGATCCAAAAAATCAAAATGGCAAGTCCAAAAATCTTCAGACACTTCTCAGAATAGGCACAGCAATGATGCCTCCAGAACTAAAGATGATATGAACTGTCTGATGAGGTGATTACGCGTTGGCTCTCGCTGCAAAGGCATTTGGCTCAGCTATCCCCCCAAACCCATGTACTAGGAAGCTGCTGAATATAAACATGTTTAAGTTAATAGCTGTTTGATACCAAATTACTGTGAACACATTGTTCCCTCTCTCACAACAAAATCTACCAGCAGTTCACAGGAAAGAATACGGAAGAGGTGGAAGCATCTGCTGAGACCTATGTACAGCTCAACACCCTGAAAGAGAGGGCAGGACCAGGCAGCACCCCAGATGACCAGCAGACCACTATCCACGTGTGTTACCTTGGAGGAAAAACCGAGTGAGGAAAACCTAAATTCTCCTCCCAGAGCTTCTTAATTCAGTTATGGGCACTGGGGAACAAATCTCCCTCCCTTGAAATACATCAAATACCTCCATTCCACACTGGAAACAAAACCAAATCCCAAAGCTTATTCAAACATATCCATACTGGTAAGTGTCAAGAGACACAGCAGTAACATTTTTGGTCCAGTCAGATGGAAATGTAACAAATGTAAACGTAAAAGGAGCTGTTGTCAGTCCTTGTCCTGTTAGTGAACCTGTGAATTTATGCATCTTCTTCCTGAGGAATGTATTTTTATTTTTGAAATATCATGATGTAAATTTTGGGGAATCTGGTTTTATGCACTTTCCTTTCTTTTAAAGACTTAATCCCATGAATAGATGCAACATCTCATTATAACCAGGAATAAAACTGCATTTATTTTTTTTTTAGGATGTGGGAGCCAGGTCTCTTACTTTTTGTGCAGTTCAGATTTGTACAGAAGCTTAGAAAACACACACAACAATGGACCACAGTTCACAAATATATGAAAAGCTTTACTTTTTTTTTCCCCCCTCAAGACACTGAGCAATGTGCCTTGCAAGAAGCACTAAAATATTCACTTTGAAGATTATTTTTTTTTCAGTTGGACTAGTTGTGGGGCCGAATACAATACAATTATATCACTTAAATCCCCTAAAGCTGAGCTGGCTTGAATATAAAAATAGGGTGAATTCACTCTTTGGCCCCAATTTAAAAAGCAGCAAATTCCTCTTGTTTCAGTGTATAAAGGATGTGGCAACAGAATTAGCAATCTTACACAGCACAAACCATCGCAGTGAAAGTTGACTGTGAAGTCCAGAATTGCAATTTCAGAAAGCAGCACTCTGAAGTGTACTGATAAATGGACAATATAAACATCTTACATACTTCTTCTTCATGCTTAATCATAAATATTTTCCTTGCTTCGTGAAACGTCTTCCAAGAGGTAACAACTGAAGGCAATAAGACACTACAGCACTGCAAGTCAAGTTAATGAAACAGAGCATGCCAGTGATTTACAGGAGAGGTTAAACAAACCCAGGATGTCCCAGCAAGTGCAGCACGAACCAGCATTGTCACTCGTGGGGTTCTCACCATTCCCTGCACGACAACAAGGGCTGACCAACAGCAAACACGAGCAGGAGATGCACCTGCCTTGGTCTCAGCCTCTTCAACAAGTGAAAACATTTCAGACTGCATGTACAAAATGTGGAACTCCACGAGCTCCGTGTGGACAACTTCTTACATTACATATATGCACAGATGTAATGTATTTAGATTTGCTGTGCTTTGCCCATTCCTTCCTCTCCTCCCCAAATATTAGTACTTCTGAGGGAAAATTGCTTCACTACCCACCAAACTGCCAACCATTCACTCGCTGGAAGGCAGCTGAAGAAGGATATTGCTGGGTTTGTGTTTAAACAGCTTTCTTTTTTATACGTTGAAACAAGGAACAAAATATTGACTCTTATACTAATCTGTATTGAAAGAAAATCAATTATTACTGATTTTAAAAAATGATCAGTTCCCCCAGATTTAAAAAAAAAGCTATATAAGCACACGTTCCCAAAAGAGAACACAACTCAATGCACAGCATACGGAGTAGCTTAAAGCACAACCTTCATCCAAACATGCCCAATCTTCCCGTGTTAAAGCAAAACTCAAGAAATTCACCTTCGTATCTTTTGCATATAAGCTATAGACACACCAGTACTCACCTGGTATACTGGCCAGTATATATGATTCTGTATATGGAAATGTAAGTGAACCCCTGGTCCTGCTCCCGATCCCAGAGAGACTCTGATGTGGAGGTGCCCTGATACTGGGAGGACACCATGGAGTGCAGCGATTTATAGCTAAGTGCAAGACCTGTGACACCACTTCTTAGCTGGGTGCAATAACCACTAAAACCAGTCCATGCAACAGCCCCTCTAATTTAATTTCTGGAATGCAGATTATTTCAGCTCCCTAAATAATGTATTAAGGCTACAAGCACCCTATATTTGTAATCAGAACGGGTACTGCTTTAGTTTATCGCTGCAGAAAAATGCTTCGGTGGTAATATCAATTCTCTGAAATACACCCAAAACAAATTTTACTTTTCCTGTTCTTTTTGAACAAATGCTGATCATTAAGTAACAGCTTTCTGCATAAACCACATACTGGGCCCAAACGCACCCACCTTAGCTGTGGTGAAAGTATCTTACTACAGAGGCAGTTTATTATCAGCAAACAATGAGGAAGAACGAGGGCTCTCCTGCAACGCGAGAGCCCAAACATATGGAATATGTGCAGAACGCTTCTTTTTGGTGTGGAGAGGAAGAAAGACAGTGTGAAGTCATTCAAGCGGAATGATAACTAAACCAAAGCCAGATCAAAGGAGCAAAGAAGAAAGACTGAAATGTGAAGCTGAAATATTTATTGCCTTCAAAACATCATCCCTATCCTGTCCCTGGGCACTTTAATATTTCGGAGTTGTTAGAAAGCATTCTAACTTGTTTCATCGTTTCAAAGAAATAAAGCCAAAAATATAAAGCAGAGAACAATTTTATCTTTCATTCCCTGTTTTTAAGTATGAGCTTGTCATTATGAGACAACAGCACAAATTCACTTGTAAATTGTTAACAGTTCGCATAATTTGTGAGGTTAACATCAAAAAGCTGGTCTGCATTCCTTCAAGTAAGCTATAACAATGAATGATATTTACAATACAGTTATTATTTTAAACTGTATACTTATGTTTTAAATAAATCATGAGATAACATTAACAAACTAAACCACTACTTAAAGCCGTTAATGAATTTAGAGTAAATAATATTCCACGTGTGTAGTATCACACGTCTGTGAAATAAGAAGAATAAGGCATTACATTCAGAACTAAAGGCTCACAAATTAACTAGACATTGGTTAAACACACTAATAATTATTATAACTATTTCTCATTATAATAATGACAGGGTGCTGTTGTGCTAGGTGCTATGAAAACAGAATAAAAACAGCAACTGCAAAATGATGAATGAGACGTGGGTTAAAAGGCTGGGTAAGTGTTGGAAATGTGGCTGGAAAGGAAAACGTTATAATTTTGCTCAACACTGCAGAAACTTGTCTCCAAGATTTAGATACACCACATATATGAAAGGCCACAGAGGCTCAGCTATCAAGAGAGGAGGATTAGAACAGAGATTAACAGTCATGGCTTTTACATGCTGAGATGACAGCTAAACCTCAACAAGGAGAACATGGAGGGGCGAATTAGAGAGACAGGTGTAGATAATGCCTTAGATAAAAGGAGACAAGACTGTAATTAAAAGGTGGACCAGAAAGTCAGGAGCACAGATAGTAAATAGATTCATGAGATACCAAGAGAAGGGCTGCAAAGCAGGAAAAGATAGGGATCAGAGAACACTGCTGTGGCACAGAAAGCTGGAGGGTGAATAAAATAAACCATCTGAAGGATAAACTATGGGAGAGATCACCAGGCAGAGGAGAAGAGCCAGGCAAGAAGAATCACTTAACACTAACAAAGACCAGCCCAAGATGTGTTATGAGTGACAGAGCCAACAGTTGCTGGCAAATCAAAGATGTCAAGGATGAAAAAACAGTATTAAGACTGTCTCCGATTTTTCCAATACAGAATTCTAAATGAAACATCAAACTAATTACTTCAGCTTAAAGCACACCAGGTTTATTATTTCAAAGAGGTGCTGATAAAAAAACATCCTGGGTCAGAAAGCCTTTAATAAACTAAACTATTTTCCATCAAGCCTGTTTCTCTTCTACCCTTAGACAATGATGGTGACACCACCAAGTAACAGTTTTGAATAAGCAAGTAAAGTGTCCAAAAAGCACCTATAATCACCTATACAAGGAGGTACAAGGCTACAGTCTTTATTCTGTCATTCTACATATTTAAGGTAACTAATTTTATGGCTAAAAATCATTGTACTATTATAGTTTAAGATTCCTAATAATACCCATGTTGTAACAGACAACATAGTAACTCAGTACCAAAGAATGATGAGTATCTACTCAGCTCATCAGTTCCTCTAAGAGGCAGCTATGGTGGACACAGATTTCCACATTATATTTTTCAGTAGAAGTACTGTTTGAAATACTGACTTTAATTCCTCAAGGAAGGTTGGTAGTGTTGCTGATGAAGCTGGAGGAAAGTTGTACAAAGTAAAAGTAAACTTAAGATTACCAAATGTAATTGAAGTCTATCAATCATACCCAGCAAGCAACAACAACAAAAGGAATGAGGTCATTCCTATTTTTGGAGACAGTTTTTTACCTGAGCCAAAAAAGGTCACGTATAATACTTCATACTTATTGAAAATCAGTAGTTTAATTCAATCTTCTGTAAGACTCTGGCCAACCGAAGGCTCTTCTCTTGTCATCAATGTTTTGGGCACTATATATTCTTGAAATATACTGCACTGTATCTAAAAAGATCTGCACATGTGAAAGGGAAGCCTTTCAGAATAGTGTAACGCATTTGTGTTAACTACTTCTATATTCATTTAGTGAGGTCAAAATCTGCAGCCCTTAACTACATTAATTATTAGAACACCAATCTAGAGCAGTTCAGTGCTATAGCCTGATACCCTGGCGCTGTTTATCTCACAAGGCCATACTTATCACTTCATACAGCTATATGTTAGATTGAAGCAGTTTTGTAGTTGATATCATTAAAAGATGTCCTATGATACCTCCACAACCGTCTTGAGGGACGTAACAGTCCCACAGACAAGGATTAAAAATCAACTGTTACTTTTTGTTCGTACAACCAAAGCTTTCCTTTAAATACATATTTCATTATTGCCAGTAGGTCTCCAGAGAAACTAGTGAAAGAAAATGAAAGGCTGTAAATAGTTAATAGAACACTTTATTTTTTTTCTTTTAAGTGAGACTATTAAATAAAGCTACCACATTTTTGTGTCCTCTGTTCAGACTTTACATCGTGCCTCCTAGAGCGAGGGTTATGTCAGCATGTTCACCAGGGCTGCAGGAATGTTTACAATATGCTGGAAACTTTGACTGGGTTTGCTCTAAAAGGTTTCAGATGCTCAAATAGAGCACCAAGTGGAGAACAGCTGGCTGGTTTTCCACTAATTCTTCGAGGAGAAGAAAAAAAAAATAAAAACAACAAAAACAACACCAAAAAACCCCCATACAGCCCTGTTTTAAAGAGTAAAATTATATCCAAACTCCTCAGCCACTTAACATTACCACTGGTTTTAAATCACAAACTTTGCTTTTTTCACCATATTGCAACTATTGCAACGAGACAACACGAAGCATTTTAATAAAAGAGAATGATGAACACAATGAAGATGATTATAAACTCTTAGCAATGTTCTTTCTTGCAACATTTGCAATTAACAACAATGCCTTCTCATATTTCTTTAATTATTTCCGGCTTTAAATAGTAATAGCTTTTCCATTCCTACAAGAATTCCTCCACACACAAATACTTCATTTTCAAGGAAAAATGGAATTAACTACAGGAAAACAGCTACACTTAAGCAATTATCCTAAAAATATTAACAACAACAAGCGATTATTAAGAATCTGGATTCAACTTAGAGAAGCAAGAAAGGAAAAAAAGATATTAAAAAACCAACTTGCAGCTAAAACTATCACTCTATCATTCTATTGATGATTATCATGCAGTTTAGTTTTTCCACGTGCAATGGCATTTCTGACATCCAGCACTACAAGAAGTCCAACAATCCAATCCATACAACAGTACTCTGAAGAAGTATCAGTTATTTTGCAAGAGATTAGCAATCTCAAAGACTAGAAGACCTTTGCATAAAATTTCTGGTGCTAAAAAGTGATGCATTTTTATGTATTCTGAAGAAAGCAAAAAGAGCCTTTCAGACCAATCAAATCCAGGTTCTTCTCTTTGTATATCAAAGAACACTGTACAAAGACAAATGAGTCATTACACAGCCATAGCTGTAGGTAAACGAAGAAAAAAAAGTAGAACAGAGATTTTGTAAAGGACCATCTCGCCCCCTTCCCATTTTTGCCTTGTCCCCATTTCACCACCACAGCTGAAGCCCAAGCAGAATGCTTGCTGGAGGTGGACAAGCCATCTCAGAACAACAACAGCAGCAAAATACTCAGTGCAGCACACTAACAGGATCATGTAATCTCAAATCATTGCACTGAACCAGAGTCTGTGGAAGTAAAAACAGAGGAATGGAAACGTACTGAACCTCCGCGGAGCTGCAATCCGGGCATCCCTTTAGTCAGGGGCTTGGGTAGAAGCTGCAGTGCTATTAGAATTAAGTTTTCTTCTTGCAGAACATATTGACACTACCTTCTGCTTTTGAGTAAGTGGGATATCAAAGCCATTCTCCTAAAGCTTTACAAGTATCAGTACCAAGTTTAAAACCACAGGACAAGCCTGAGAAGAGCTCCAGCTCTTTATCTCTTGGGATGATGTCAGGTAGGGAACGAATGACTCCAAATAACTAAATGATTGGGAAACCATACTAGGAGATGACAAGTATAAGCCTTCTGAATAAAGAAATCACAAAAAATTGTTATTTCCTTCCCAGCACAGCACTCTTCACACTTGTTTTAGTAAATACAAGTGCAAATTCATTTTTATCAGATGAGACAACAACCTGTAGTGGCAATAACTGTACTTTACATAAAAAAAAAAGAAAGAAAAAGAAACTTGAAATAGAAATTTGTATCACTAAACCACATTTGACAAAGTCCCTAGAAAGTCTAGCATCAGCATGTAGAGGTATCGAGAACTGACACAGCTATCACACTGGGAATAACAAAAAGCAATGAAATAGGCCTTTTTAAGTCTACAGCAAAGAAACTCCAGGGCACCATCCCCAAAGAGAAATCAGCTTCTTTTACTTGATTCTCATGTCAAGGATTCTCGGAGAAAAAAACATGCACATACACAAGTACACTTGGGAAAAGAACAGTAAATTGTTTTCATTTAGGGAACATCTACACGCACCACCTTCACACCACAGCTTTGGTTGAAAAGACTTTGAAACATTTTGGTCTGCCATTTAAAACAACCCACTAAGTACAATGAAAACTGCACGTGAGTGCTTTAGAAACTGTTGTCAAGATACAAATCTAGTAGATGGGATCAGCTTTGCTGGTTTCTGGCAAGTTTAGCCCCTCTTTCTTCCCCCAAAGAGTTTTAAACAAGTTCAGATGAGGGGTAGAGAAGCAATGGAAAAGAGGTGCTGCTAGTTTCTTATGTAAACAAACAATTTTATTAAGTGACTTTCAATAAACCAGCTGCTAAACATTTGCTCTGTATCATCACCACTTGCAAAGTGCTGAGATTTGGCTCGATGGGCAGGTTTAAAAAAAAAATAAAAAAGGCAAAGATTGAGAGGAAGAATGTTATGAAGCCTGTAACTGCAATGTGTGCACTCCTTCCTTGACACTTCAATGTCCAGTTACAACGTCTGCACCTGCAGGGGCACCAGTTCATCCCATTTCTCCTAACGTGACTTCTTAAGAACTGTTTCCTTCAATTGCATCACAGAATTGAAGAGTAAGAACTCAGAAAAGCTGTATTTCAGTAGCACAAAGAAATAATATTCCTTTGTGTACAAGACACACAAATTAAAAAAGCATTAAATCAGATCCTATAATTATTTCCAGTATGGTAGAACCATCACAACCATTATCCTGTAACCAGCAGCAGCAAGGTGGTGTGCACTTCCATGTAGGGGACAGATAACAGCCTCAACTCTTACATGTATTTATAGTTTCACCCAAAAGCTCCACCTCAAGACAGACACATTTTATACATCTATTCACTCATAGAGCTGTTATGGACTACAGAATGGAAGGGGAAAAAAAAAAACAAACAAACAACAAAATACAAACTCTGGCAATACTTTTTTTTTTTTTTTTTAAGTGAAAAATAATTTTAGAAATATGGATTTTACTATTCCACGTCTCAAATCACTTTTATTATGCATCTCTGGGGATATATTTTAAACTGCAATAGCACCGTTTGCTGTTGCACCACTGGAAAAAATAAAGATGATTGTGATGATAATAAATAATAATAATAAACATAAACAACCCACTCAGATGCCTGCTGCTTCCCTTTGCAAGCGTTTGTAGCTGACTAGCTACTCAATAAACGATCCTGTGGCCATTTCAGAATCAAAGTGCCTTCAGATCAAAGTAGTTTATGAGGAATTGCTGATGCACCTACTGGGTTCTGAGCTGCAATTCCACAAGGCATCATTTCTATTGAAGATAGTTCACCATCTTCACCCACCTCAAGGAAGAGGAGGTTGTTTTATGAAAGTTTACTGTGTCTGCCTTAGCTTATAACTACTTCATTTGATTCTACAAATAGTCAAAGAAATACAGCAAAATAAAGCATTTTCATGTGAGACATTAGGTCTTATGAATTTGTGTTAATAGCAAGAGATTGTTAAAAAGGACTCATTTTTGCAGTATTGGAAAAAAAAAAAAAAGCAGCCATAAGGAAGCCATCCATTTCTGACAAAAAAATATTATTGCATGTTATGTATTAGAAACACGTGCATGTAAAATCTTAATATCATCCAGAAACATTGGTACTAAATTAATGGCTTGGCTTCCAGTAAGTCAGCCTGGCAGGATCAGCAGTTCCTCTGTGCAGGGCACGTGAGTCTGTTCTAAACAGTCATTTGCACCAACACGTCTGTGGTCAGAGATGTAAAGATGTAAGACCCAGAGGTTTTGCACCAGAGTTGAAATCTAAAAGAACTGGCTAGCAGAACATATGCTGGGCTTACACTAGGGCACTGTATTTCTGTAAACACAATATTTTTGATCTTTAAGAGCACAAACCCACCCTGATGAATCTGCCAACGTCTGCCTCCACCCAGCCAAAAACACGGATGCAAATTGATTTGTATTTATTTGTATTACTTATTAGCATTACTAATTCCGTTACTAACCTTGAAGTTAACCTCAAATCACTGCTATAGACTAACCAAAAGAACAGCACCAGTAGAGATTCATCATTAAAGAGTAAGATATTTCCAAAATGAAAACATTTTCCATTTTAAATTAGGAGAGTGATATATTATTAATTAGAGACTGCTACATTATTTTCAACACCCTGAATAATAATAATTAAAAAAATATCTTAAAAAAGCATAACAGAAAGTGTGTCACAGGACACAGAATTGAACCTGAAAAGTACTCTGTAATATGAGGGGAAGTAGCTGGTATTAGAAGACACTCTGAAAACCAGAAATGGGTATTAATCACTTGCTGGAGGGCAGATAGTCTAGACATCCTCATAACCTGTCACGCCATCTCCAGGGCTCTTCGATCCTAGAGCTGACCCAGCCTTGGTTTTGGCCAAAGGACCCACTCATAAGAAGCAGAAGGTTGGAACTGACTTTTGCTGACACCACTGTAATTGGTGAGCCCTGAAATATCCACCGGTCAACTGAGCTCTTGAAATTTTAGTCTTTCAAATCCTTATTCTAACCCAAACATTAAGCCTAAACTTAATTACAGCTGGGGTGTATCTCAAGTAGCTGAGGACCTCCTCAGCCATGTACAAGAGCTTCTCAGCACAGTGCTGTTAATAACAAGCTAGTTTAACCTCCACAGCACACTAACCCACTTTCCAAAGCCTTGCCTCAAGCCTGGCACCACCGCTTGAGTTTGCCCCACACTGAGAGCAACCACATGTGGCATAAACTCTGAGCAGCCAGGGCACTGTAAAGTTGGACTTATTTTACTAACATAAGTAAGCTCAAACTGACATGTTATTCGAAAGACATGGAAGATAATTAATGCAACTACATTATCAATGGATCAGACTTTAAAATATGAAAAGATTGAGTTCAATTGATAACAATTCAATCTTCCTAAAATGATAAATAATAGTCAGTGCAAAGAATTTAAAGATTAAAAGCTACAGTTTTTAGTAAAGTCTAGAGATTTAAGATAGTCTCTTTTTATGCCAAATACCTAAGAGATTATAGAAATAAAGGAATACAGACTTCAGCCCCATGACTTTTATTGAATAAAAGGATGTTCACCATGACTATCAGCCTAGATAAGATACATTGCAACATTTAGCTGAGCAGTTTTAGCAAGTATCTTCTGGGTTGTTTCAGAATAATCTGTTTTCCCTAGAAATTATTTCCATAACTTTGAATTTAAACTGTATAAACATATGGAAATAATATTTTATATAATCAAAAAATGGAAGCAGCAGAACAAGAGTCAATCTTGTCCTGTGTGTATCTAAACCACTTCTCAGCTCAGAAGGCATCAAGCTCGTTGTGTCCTGATTAGTTTTTTTAATGTACAAGGTCAGCAAAAAAGCTGTTGCAAGTTAGTTAATGAAAAGCATCTTCTGTTTGCTGCAGACCATTTCTTTGAGCCTTAGCTACCTTTGAAAAACACCTATTCACACAAAAGTGTGCTATCAGTGAGGAAAAGACAACATTGAAGTTGTAATTTTTGGATATTTTTAAAAATGATTCAAAAAAGTAATCACAAAAATCATATAGTAAATCAAGTTAAAATGTAATTCAAATAAATACATCATTCAGATGTATCCTTTCCTCTAAAATAGTCCAAAGCAAAAGCAACTAGTCTTCAGTGTGGATTATTTTTCTACTATATTTCCTTTCTAAATGGATGATTCACTGATTTGACAGGGCAAGACCAGCTGACATCACTAACTTCAATTCTGGTTTATTCCTGACACTTGAAAGTCAACAGATTTGAGTGGCTTGATTCTTGCTTAACTTTTTTTAATTCTTATGGCTGACTAGAAGCAGGTTTACAATGGGAAGATAACCCAGACAAATTATAGGAATGCAATTAGATCAGAGATGACACAATTTTACTCACTAAATGTGACTAAAAAATTGGAGATGGTTCAACAATTATTCGATATCCACTTACTTCAAAGTCTCCTCCAGTTTGCGAATTTTCTTTTGAGCATCCCCTCTTTCTTTATCAAGATCATTTCGGATGCCATGAACCTACCATTTGAAGGAAAAAAAAAAAAAAACAACCATATTTCATCAAAATAAAGTCTGATTAAGAAAATAATAAATTTCAATTATTAAAGGTAATTCTTTTTACACCGATTTCCGTTCATTTTTAAATGTTGGACTTTTTCCCAGTATATTTTAGTTACCATTTAATTTTGACATATTTCAATTCCTATTAAAATTTAATTAATGGAGAAAGAAAAATTTAAGACCTCACAAGGAACCTACCCTAGCAATCTGAGAAATGGCTTCCCTCCCTATAAAGCAATGAAGTCATTAAAAACACTGAATAAAATCTGACTCATATTTCCTAAAGGCACTAACCAGGAATGCACATTTTTACAAAGAATTCTTTTCTGTGGTACTTCTGGATCAAGAGGGGAGAGCAGCTTCTAAATCTGGCAACCTCCCAGGCATGGTCCAAACCATGGGTTTTCATAATATTTTTTGCCAAAGGCAGATTAAGTACAAGAGTTTGTTTTGCTTTTAGGATTGCTCAACTAACAATGTGGCAATGTGAGGTACTAAGCATATTTTTCTTCACCGGATTGGGAGCACAGGAAATCCTTTATTCCCCTACAATCATCTGCAACGTTACATGCTCTTAAGTCACTACAATAAAGAAAAAATGTGTTTAAAAAGAATATACTCAGAAGCATAAGAGTGTAATCCAATCAGAAACAAATTTAGACATTCTCTACTGTAAGCAATTCCACGTAGGTGTTTACTACATGAAAGTCTGAATACTTAGCTGGTTTGAAAGAGTCTCCAATCTGATGGGCTGTCTATAGGATAGTAAAGAAGGTATTGCCAAACCTGGCAAAATGATGTATATTTAACAGCTGGCTCCAGAATGGCTCTGAGGAATATCTGTCAGTGTTCTTACGCTTAGCTGAATGTTTGCAAAACAAGCGGTAGATTATTTATAAAAAGCAGGTGTTTCCTTTGCTTGTAAAACCATTTAGCCTAACTGGTTCCTGATCCAGCAGATAAGCACATTTAATCAAACAGTGACATTTAGGGTTACTACCTATTATTTGTTTGATGTTTAAATATCCTAGCAGGCAATAGCCACTGTAGCCTAATAAAGATTATTAGATAATGGGTAGGTTCTTAAGTGAACAGATTGCACCAGAGACTTCATGATTCCTTTACTTGAAGGCAAGCTTGTTTTAGTGGTTTATGGGCCCATCTATACTGTTTTATGGATTTATAGCCACAGACTGTCCACATGTATTTCTTCCTCCTCCTTTGTCAAAGTTTTGACTTCGAAAACAGTTCCATCAAAATTTATGAATAGGCAAACGGCTGTAAATTTATCTGTTTATAAGGGTTTACTTTCTTGTTTACAGATAGGGAGTTACAACTTTTAATATCTGTGCTTACTGATGCAGAGTAATTGCTGATGTGCTCTGAGCCCTGGCTAAGTACCATTCTCCCAAATGATCCTCTATAGTATAGTCCACTACACTTCAATACCTAGATGTTAGTCAAATTTTGCTAATATAGTTTTATCTTGACCTGCAATATTATTCTGATCCTAGGCTTTTCTTGATGCCAACAGTCACGAAAATAATGACAAACATAGACTAGGATTAGACCAAAATATATCTTGGAATAAAGTATTTGACTTCAAGTCAGCAGAAGGCACTAACTCGAACCAAAAACTCACTACAATTCATGGTGTAAATGCTATTACAGCTGACACGTCACTGTGATCACAATTCATTATTTTATGTTATAAATTGGCCACATTTGGAAATGACATGTTTGAATAACACATCCTTTCGATTAAAGAGGCATCTAATGCACCCTCTTCCTAACCATGGCATGAGTTAAACACATAATAGCACTAAAATTGAACTTCAATTTGAGACCTATTCACGCTTTAAGTCTAAAAAAGTAGATGGTATTTGCAAAGTGCTTTACAGTGAATTCTTGTTGATGAAAATTGTATTTTTTTAATTGAAGCTTCTGATGTAAAAACAATGCATGTTGACAATACATAGAAAAGACATTTGAATCAGAGAGAAGTATGGAATGAAGATATATTGGAGAAAAAAGAAATAGGGAAGAACATCTGAACACAGACAACGGGTCAGGCTAAGTGCAGTTTAGTTCATTATGTCTTCTCCAACAGCAATGAACATCAGATGCCAGCAAAAAAAAAAAAAAGAGAATACAAACAGGACAGGCTTACAGTGGCAATTCATTGGCAACATCTTTCCAGCCTCCATCGTTTGGCAACAGGTTCCCTAGAATCAGAGGCAACATCTCTGTGCTGAAACAGCTGTACTTAAAAACTTGCTTGAATTTGTCCCATTATTTTTCAAATCCATGTGAAATGCTTATATTCCAAAATTTACTACTTTGGGGATTTCAGAATCTAAACCTTTAGCTTTTCTACACAACAAAATTGGAAGTGTGCTTAGGATGGTATATTTTCCTGTAAACTTTACCTGTTTTTCATATGCACGCTCCAAGTGAAGTTTGTCCTGTTGAAGTTTGTATTCTTGATCCTGCAAAGGAAGAGGTGGGTACTCTAAATAAACAAATCACATTTTTCTTTCCTTTCAAAGCAGCATTAAAACATACAGAGTTGCTATTATTTAGGACAGTCCATAAAAATTAAAAATCCACTTTCTATCATCATTGAAAACTTTTCTGACCTATCAAAAGAAAATTTCAACCAGCAGCAAAATTATTCACACATAACAAAACTGTCTTGAAAATCACGATTCTTGTTTTCTAAAGAAAACCAGCAACTTGTTCTCCTGAGCTATTAAGATGCCATTCTGTACTCATCAACTGGGAAATGAAAGACATAGGAGGAAAAGTAGATAGCAAAACTCAAACAGGATTGATACATGATACAGACATGGAACTCATTATCCCGAGATAGGATGATTGATTTAAATGCCTGTAGAAAGATGGAATATTAAACTGAACTGTTAAAAAGCAACAAAAATTAAAACCACTTCGAAACTTACTTAAAAAATATTTACAGTTCAGGAAAAACATAATATTTGACATTTTTTTATATGCTTCTCTTAAGCCACATTTATACTGATTTACCATGTGAATCACAACAGTTCCTGGGAAAATTCTGCTCTTACCCACAAAATGATCTCTTTTAGGCAAACTTTTAAAATCAATGTTTAAGCGCAAGGTGACACTTACAGATTTCAATGAATACATACAGTAGAATACATTTTAATATGGCCATCTAAACATTCAAATCAGTGGGAAAAGTAAAGAGTTGGTCACTCTTGAGTAAGAAATTCAGGGCTCACCCTCAGCTGTTGCTGTCTTTGATGCTCTGACTCTTGTAGCTGTTGTTTCAATAGAGACACACTATGCTGTAATTCTTCAATTGCATCAGATGCCTGTAGGGATTTAACAGAAAAAGGAATTTTTGTGTTGGATTCCTCATTAGCCCTACAGATATATCTTTTGTGGTTTTAAATTTGTTTCTCAAAGGTGCCTGGAAAGCAGAAAAAGATATCAACTTGGGGAAAAAAAACCTGCATGAGTTTAGAACTCCAGATACAGCACTTCTGTCTGTCTGGTGAACTTAGATATGTAAACAAAACCACACAAACCCCTAATAATTAAAAAAACTATTTGAACTAACTATTGAAATAAAGAAAAATACCTTGCAAATTAAATGGAGTAAAGTATGAACAAAGCTCCCAGAACTGTAGTTAAAGAAATGCAAGAGATTCCATTTCTCCTACTGTTCTAAGGATTAGAAGATGGTATTTAAAACCTTTTTCCACAGTTATTTTATTAAAGATATATAGTATATCTACCTGTGCATATTAGTAGATACCAACCTGATAGATGCTTTCATAGAAACAAACTAGAATTATTACATTGAGTGGAACATACACTTGAAGAATTTTACAATATTTTCTTAAACACCTGAGTATTTAACATATAGTTCCATATTAAAGAGGCCTGCAAGACAGGTTATTTCTGGAAAAAAATATTTTCCCTCATTGAAGTGGCCTTACGAAAATATTTGTAAGAGTGCTGATGACCTCTGGTACCCAGAATTTTTACAGAAGCACAAAGAAAATCAGCATATTAATTGTACCTTACCTGAATCCGTTTTGGAAATGCCACCTTTAGGCACATGTACCAGAATTATCAGTCGACTTCAGAGGTGGTTAAGTCAAATTTAGGAATGAAAAATTAAAATCACTTTATTTTTTATATATATATACACTTATGCACATGAATAATTTCAGGAACAGAATAGTTCCTTAGATTTACTCATAAGCATTATATTTATATTGAGGAGACCACTTAAAAACTAAACACCATTTGAATGCCTATTACAGATGGTAGCATACCTTAGCTGCAGAAAGAGCATGTTCCTGCTTTACAAAACTTATATCAACATCATATTTACTTTGTAGCTGTTGAATGTTCTTCTCATATTCCTGTATAATATGGTCCTTGTCTTTCTGAAGTGAGCTGTGCCTACAAGTAGCAAGCAAACAGAAGATGGAAATTGCTTTCCTATTTTGGCATCTTACCCACTCAGTATCAATTCTACAGAGCATGCAAGTCTGCCTGGGCCACGTGCTCGTTGTAACGAATGAAATGCTTCTAAATAACAGAAAGATAACATACTACTTACAATGGTCATTTGGATCAGATCCAAAACGAGTTTTACATCAACTAACACATTTTCATGACAATTAGCTAATGCCAATTACCATTCACTGAGTTCTTCAAATAAAATTAGTAACATTTGCTTTTAGAAATTCCATGCTCTCCAACATAAAAAAAAAAACCCAGCAACTGTTATTTAATTACCTTACTTTCATTTCCTGAAGTTCAGAGTATACCACCTGGTAACGTTGTTCTGCATCAGTCTTTTCTTGAGATAATTTTTGACGCTGTAAATTACTATTTTCAGCTTCAACGGTCAACTGCTGGACACGAGCCTCCAGGTTTTTGACCGTCTCATTCTGAAAGAATAGGTCATTGTTGAGAAAACACCAAAATAAATGAGGGTATATCCCTGTTTTTATTCAGTAGCCCAGAGCTAAATGATGCTTTGGTGGTCCAAAGACACAAGAGTTACGATAGCAAAGCTGTCATCAATCATGACAGTAAATTCTATGTTGGTATATAAAAAAAACCCTTCAAACTATGAATGTCTAACCTGCTCCACCCAAATTAACGTGTCTTCTGCCCTAAGCAAAACAATGTGTGCAACTGATTTTTGAACTACAAATCTGTCATTGACAGATACTTCTATGCAAAACCCTAACAGATGACAACACACATGAAGCAGCTTTAGACCTTCCATTAACCAACAAGTGTGTTATCACTAGTGATATGGAACAGTCTGGATGTGGGAGATTATTTGGGGGAAAAAAATCCTATCTATATATATTTCACTGGCCATTATGGTGAAAAGTATCTATAAAAAGTCAGCTAGAAATATATTAAACTGTATAGCACCCAGGGAAATCTGTAGTTGCTCACACAAAAATATTATTTTGAGTACTTTTACAGCCATCTATATGCATTAAATTTCTAAACTAAACCAAGGAGAAATGCACTTCAGTTGCTAAAGGAATGTAGTTTTTTAACAACTGCCTTTTACATGCACACTTTGGCCAAAAAAACCCACAACACATCCAAGGATGTACACAGTAAGAGTAATACGTGCTATGAATTTGGAGGGTGTAAGAGCAATGCTTAGAACACAACTGCTACACTAACAGTGCAAATGCTCTTTAGCGATTCAAACCAGTTAACAAATATTAACTAAATAATTCACTAATCATCTTGTAAGGTAAGTATATCAACTCCATTTTATTACTGGAAAAGAGAGACAGACAGAGAAGGAAATGTTGCACACAGGAATATAGCAAATCACTCTCAGGACTGAGGGTGCATTCCTCCAGTCTCTGCTGGTGTACCTTTCCCTAATCTACTTCTCCATATTATTTAATTACAGTGATTTCCTTTCAATAAATTGCAAACATCTGTTGTTGTATCTTTTTCCCAGAACTTCATCTCCTAATATAAACAGTTTTAAAAATGAGTAGAATGAACAAGCAGGTAGCATGAGACTACTCTACTACTTCTCATTCCTCCCTAAATTTATTTTAATATGCACAGAAATAAGAGAATTCCTCAAGAGATTAGAGTCAAAAAATAAGCCACAGCTGTCCTTCCAGGATGTACATATCATAGTTGTTTTTATATTAACAAAGATCTGAAGATGAGGGAAGTGGAATAGTATTTTCACCCTCTGTTAAAGTAAAATAAAAACATAAACATCTGCCATCTCAATTCAGCACTCCAACTGTCACAGGATTGTTAAACAAGCCTGGACCAATGCAAGAACCCGACACAGCCAGAATGGTCACCTGAACTTTGTCAACTGGCTTAAGATATTTCCTGAAAACAGCACAGCAAACTTTTCCATCGATGCAGAGCCAGCTGCACAGTAGTGGGGCAGGGTTTCTTTGGGTTTTGCTTGGGTTTTTTTTTTTAAAGAAAAGAAAATAAAGAGAGAAAAAAAATAATCCCACAACACAAAAAAAAACCCATACTACGACACAAACCCCCCCCACATTTGTACTTGACATACTGCCAAATATCATAATTCCTCCCTGTACCCCCCAGCCCCCAAGGAAGTTAGTATTTGTCCAGTGCACAAAACCCTACTGGTCAGTTCCATGGTATTAGTTAAATTGTTCAGCCAGTTTGACTTGCTGACAGCACTGGCATTCTTCACAATGTGAAACTCTGAACAAGGAAACCCAGAGATACCAACAACAACAACAAAAAAGCAACAAAAATCAGGAGAGAGAAAGAGAGAGAAAAAAAAAAAAAAGAGAAAAACTAATTTCCAGTGACAGTCTAGTCTTTCATCTTAAGCCCTGCCTTGAACTCTACCTTGTTTAATTATTAAATCAGAAGCTGCTCAGCAAGATCTGTCTAGTTTTGATGGTTCTTAAATTCAATCCTGCTGACAGACTGTGTCCATTTTTCTCTCTATTTACTGTTACCTATGACATGATCCGAATGTTAATTTTTAAATTCAACATTCATTAATAAAGGAATAAATTTTGTGTGACATTGTCTTTTCACTCATTCAATTTTCTTCATACCTCATCCTGATAAAAGGTACAGGATGCTTTCTAGAAGATACTTGCTAATTTTTTTGCTTTTTACATTGTTTCTATAGCAGGCATAATATCCAGATTACACCTAATTTCTAATTATTCTAGGAAAGCACAGCAATCAATTAGAATAATAAAATAATTATTTCTAAAATCCTTTTTAATTGATCTTTCATCTAACAAAAGCATTTGATCACTCGAAGAGTAAGAAGTCACATGCACCTATGAAAATAGCTGTACTATATACATCCTATTGTAGAGTCTACAAACAGAGAGAGACAAAAGCTCTGCTAACTTGGATCAAAAAGAAAGAAAAAAAAAAAAAAAAAAAGAGTGAGAAATGCTAGAAATAGTCCCTCAGTAAAATATATATCTGTGTAATACTCATTGAAGGGTTGAACTTCAATGAATCCTATCCAGGGGGAATTCCATCCTTGGGTGGACTGGCTGCCAGGGCACTGTTCTCTCCTCAGACAGAACCACTGCACTGCACTATCAAAAACCATTTCTCAGGTCAACAGCACTTACACCTTTTGCATGAAATCTGAATACTGTAAGAGACATTTGCTGTCGTGACACGTTTACAAAAAAACCCAAAAAACAAAAAAGCCAACACAACTTACAGTTGACTTCTTCTCTTCCAAATAATCTTCCTCCATTTTGCTAAGACGAGCATTGGTGTCCTCAAGCAGTTCCTGCATATCTTCTGTGTGCTTCTTCCGAATATTAAACTTCTCCTTCTCCATCTCAGCCACAGCATTGTGAAGCTAAATCACAAAAATATTAATAAATGGCATGAGAAAATCCCTAGCATTTGTAAGTATTATAGTGCACAAATAGAATAACTAAGAAACACAGACCACATTTCTGTCCTCTATAACAAAACTAGATTATTGTCTCACTAAAAAACTTTACTATGACTCACTGCAAGAAGGACATTGAGGGGCTGGAGGATGTCCAAAGAAGGGCAGTGAAGCTAGGGAAGGGTCTAGAGCACAAGTCTGGTGAGGAGAGGCTGAGGGAACTGGGGTTGTTGAGCCTGGAGAAAAGGAGGCTCAGGGGAGACCTTCTGGCTCCTGACAGCTCCTTGATAGGAGACTAGAGCCAGGGAGTGTAGGGCTCCTCTCCCAAGGAACAAGCGACAGGATAAGAGGAACTGGCCTCAAGTTGCCCCAGGGGAGGTTTAGGTTGGAGCTGAGGAACAATTTCTTCCCTGCAAGGGTTGTCCAGGCCTGACCCAGACTGCCCAGGGCTGTGGTGGAGTCCCCGTGACCCATGGAGAGGTTTTAAAGCTGTGGAGATGTGGTGCTAAAGGACATGTTTTACTGGTGACCAGGCATCACTGGGATAACAGTTGGACTTTATGATTTTTAAGGTTTCTTCCAATCAGAAGAACTCTATAGTTCTATAAAGTGGCAATTTAGAAGTCATTTAAAATGTATAGAGGGCATAACTGATCTGTACAGAATACTAAACCACATACTTATTTTTGCCATTTTCTGCTATTCTATTTGTTTACATATTTAAACTGAACACCAAAAACTAATTAATTTCTACGATGGAAACACCAATGCTCTCTCCAGATACTTACACTGCCATCTTATCTACCTCTCAATTTGTAAGAAGCTGGAGAGCCTTGACTATCTACTTGTCTAATGAAAGGATTATTTGTGTCATTACTAACCCTTGATTTATGTGCTAAACACAGTGGCCTCCCTTTCTAGTTAAGGGGCCTCCAATCTAAATTTGCTATCTCTGCAATAGAAAAGAACAGTGTCATGTCAAATTAGGATGCAAAACTTGTGCAGTGTATTGGGTGTATAACAGCTATTATTTATTTCTGAAGTTTCTAACAAATCCATTTCACAGCTGAAAGAGAAAGCTGCAATACACAAGGTAAAAGCATCATTCCAAACACACTGCTAAAATCAGGTTGATTTGCACAAGTATAGATTTTTCTCTCCAACGTGTAGACCTAGAAAAATCATGGAGGTGTCTGTGAATCCAGACCATTACACTTTGTAATACCTTAACATCATTTTTTTCATCCAAAAGATAAGAATGCTAATAAATTTGTATTCTAAGTATCAGATATAGAGTGTAGTATTCAGAGATTTGCTCCATTTAAAAATAATCTGGGAAAATAAATAATTATTTAATCCCCAGGTGCATAAGATATAAATAAAACTAAACATTTTGGGAAAGTCTCCACCTCCTGTACAACAGGCTATAGTAATATTTGCTTTATTGTCAGCAACTTCTACTGAAATAACCAGTATCTATTCAAAGGAAAAAATACACAGAAGTAATAGTCTAGAGAGTTATAAAAATACAACCACTTGTACTATATTTCCATCATAGTTCCCACTATCCATGGTTTTCCATAAGACACATGCTGCAAATTCACTTCTGTAATTCCATTAAGTTAAAATTACTAATAGCATTTTAAACTGCCCTCTCCTTCACACGTCCTCGATGACAAGTACAGCTGTAGGCACAGCACTTGCTGGGTAACTACAAACAGTGGGAATGACCTCAGACTGAAAATAATGCTTCTCTAAACCAAAACAGAAGACCCACCTAACACTGAAGCCTCAAGGTTTTAAGCACAAGGGATAAGATTTATAATTTATCTCTTAAAAGGCAAGAATTAAAACCAACATCACTTCCAGATGCACGGTTGCAAAAAAATTAAACTAAGTACTGTACAGCTACGAAGGGAGGTGGTTCTGCCCTTTTTGTGACCCTCCCTCTCCTGAGAAGGATAAGCAAGACAAATACTGACAATAATCTGGACAGGGGTGAAGCTGTCTTGCAATAAACAAGCTTTTCCCTCTGCTTTGCTGCTGTCTTGAGCCTAACAATAAATAAAAATGCACTGAAGAATTCATGACCCGACGTAAAAATAATAGTTCAAAGGAATCACCGTGGCAGCAGGTAGCAGCAGGTTTACCAAGATTAAAATTCCATGTCAGGTCAACCAGAAGTAAACGCTTCCCTAATACATCCAGAGCCTTGCCAAGAGGGCCAGAAGAACCCCAGGAACAGTGGCCAGCTGGGTGGGTGTGGGTGTATCAAGAGT
Organism: Megaceryle torquata; assembly: GCA_024611175.1. Taxonomy (NCBI): domain Eukaryota; kingdom Metazoa; phylum Chordata; class Aves; order Coraciiformes; family Cerylidae; genus Megaceryle; species Megaceryle torquata. The sequence continues at coordinate 162,163 of JANIJG010011371.1, forward strand.
CTTGTGAGATTACACCAGAAAAAAATAAAATCAGGACTAGAAAATACCACTAAAAGTACCATATTTCTTTATTATTTTAACTGACAAAATGTATTATCCCAGCTCTACACTGTAGGAGCCTTTCAAAGAAAGCAAGTATTATTCATTACCCTTTTCTCCCACTCATTGTTCAGAGAATCGCTGCTTTGCTCACACATCTTCTTTAACTCCACAATCTGCTTCTCTTTTGCTTCTCTGACGACTTGTGACTCACGAACAAGTGTCTGAACTGTCAAAAATGTGAAAATAAACAACCATTCAAGAGATAGCTTTGGGATTTTTTGGTGTTGGCAACAGATGCAATCAGATAACATCAGTTTTCCAACCGACCTAGCTTTCTGATGGGTTTTGACTCTTAAAAATTCTTAATGCACGTGCTGCTTTAAAATTTAGCACTTAGATTCTGTGTCACTAAAATCTTACAAAGTACTCTCTCTACTTTATTTATAAAATATTTCTTAGTGAGTTTCCCTACCGAGGCAGTACATACACATCAACAAAATTCTGTAAACCTAAGGAAAACAGGCATTTTTAACCTGATTTTATGTGTATCCTTAGGAGAAAAGGTTCTCGTTAAAGTTGAATGCCCAAGATATACAAGGAAGTTCATTTCCACAATTTAAATTGCAAGTGGTTACATCAAGAACTCAACAGTGTGACAAACTGTGGGTGGAAAAAGAAAAAAAAAAAGCAGGTACATATTCACTTTTCACTGTCTGGCAAGAGTGGAGGTGACTTGAACACAACCCATTACATTTGAGTGCAACCACCAGCCCACCAACAGAAGCACAGATTCATTGCTGGACAATTTACTTTGCCAAGAAGCAGGAAACAATAGACACAGAACTTTCCCACTTTTTGTATGTAGGTTACTAAACTTGAGTATTATTTTACACTGTGGTTTAGTCCATAGTGTAAAGGGCCTCCAAAGAATTCTAAAAGAAACCAACATTCAGAAACTGCTGACAAGCCACGTTCAGGCCAAGTTTTGTACTTATGACATATTCAAGACTACCACTCTTGTTTGAAATCTCTTGCTGCAATAAATAAAGAACACACTGTGGCTTGATTAAAATGTACTGAATGTAAAAATAAGTTAACCTTGAGCCAGAGATTCAAAAAAAAAAAAAAGTTAGAAACATGGTCAAAATACTTTGGTATCATCAAAGAAACTGTTGTTGGTGACACTCACAAATCCCATACTAAATAGAACAAGATCCCACTGCCTCTTGGAAAATCTGGGTTGGAAACTGGATAGCAAAGACAACCAGACAAGCCTCTAGAAGTCTAAAGGCAAAATTAGATCAAGACTTGCAAGTGAAGGGGAAAGAGACATCGGCACCTCGAGGGAATACAGGAGCACACACCCACCAGAAGGCTGCAGTATAATACCACCACCAAATAAACAACAGCAACTGTGAAGATGAAAATCACCTTTTTTCTCCAGTTTTCTATTCATCTCCTCAGCTTCGTTTTGTTTACTTTTGTGGAGGGACTTCAATACCTCTATTTCATCATTCTTTCTATCCAAAATCTGTAGGGAAAATTCACAATACTTTAACAAAAGTCCAAAAATCCAAAACTACACCCAGTGCACAAAATAATACACACTCATCTCTTGTCAAAGAAGCTGCCTTCAAAAGTGCTTAGGTTGTGCAGGACAAAGTGATTAAATCTAAGTAATTTTCACAGCTAAGACTTCCAAGTCATAAACAAAGGATTGATTTAGGTAAGTGTAGGCAGTAAAGTAAATTAAAAAGGAATTTCAAGTATTAGGGGGAGTCTTTTTGTTTTCTTTTAAACTTGGGCAAATCCAATGTTGCTTTTGTTGAGTTTGGAAGTTTCATGGTTCTACTACTAGAAACAGAAAGGATTTGTTTCTCTTTTCATTTTTATGTTGCCTCTAAAATTCTCAGCAGGTTTAAGAAATACTTAAAGAATTGGTGAACTTCTTTACGCTCTTTCATACTTCACCAAATACAATTCTTTGTATGTATTCCAGAAACAATGGGTTGGAATAGAGCCCATATATGAGGTGTAACTACATTCACTTTTCTGTACACGCTGATTTGGGGAGGAGAAAAAGAGGGGAAAAAAAAAAAAAAAAAAGCTTGAATATTTGCACAATTTGAGACAGTATTTTAATTTAAACTTTGTGTTTAAGATAAACATTAAAGCCACAGAAATTTTATAACAGTGCTCCAAATCTCTCATCAAACAGAAGCTTTCATCTTAAAACAATATTACTCCATCTGCATTAAATGTTTTGTGTCTTTACAGATTAATATGACACTATTTAACCTTTTCTAAAATATCCAACGTTATTAAATGACTTCAAAAGACGGAATTCTAACATCAGTTAGAAAAGGATGACAACTCAAGGGATGAGAAAGCATTTAAACTATTTCTTATTCTCACAAAGCTGTTTCCTTTAGACTCTCAGCTTCGCTAGCTTCAATGTGCTTGCAGACTTTGAGAACAGATGAGCCAAATATGCACCTGACCAAATATTAACTTCCTTTCAGGAGGCTTTGATGTGTCATAGTGTTGTGTCAACTAACTTCCTCCAAGCCTGTGACTCAGTCTTAAGAAACAAAGCAGAGGTACTCAGTAATGCAAAGCTTACAGTAGGATAAGTCACCACGATCCTGATGCTGAGCATTTAACTCCCACTACACTCCTGGGATCAGAAGGCACTTAGAACCTCACAGAATTTGACCCCATATGTTTAAAACATGGTATTAAAAGTAACAGTATGGTCTTTGATAGTCTTTCTGTAATCCTCCCAAAAGCAGTGTTGTGCAACGCAATAAAGACAAATCCAACTTAACCCAAAGGAAGTGTATCTGGTGTCATTTTACTGCCGAGAAGAATTAAAAGCCACACATAGCTTTAACAATGCAATAACATAAATAACAAACTGTTTATGGACCAGCCTATGCTTCAAGATACGGTGTCGAAGCGCAGACATGAGAATGAGTGCTACTGCTGTAGTAGTGGGAACATGTGTGATATACTTGATGATTTTTTTCTACTGTTATTTTTTTACATTTGGTCCATGAAAATGGAATCGTTTCAAGTATTTTTATTTACATTTTTTGACAACACCAGCACTTTCTCCCTAAAAGAAAAGTCGTGACTTTCTGATTTCATCATCACATGAATCCATCGAAGCTGTTAGGCTGGTAAAAGAGGTTGTCTTGTTCAAACAAACAAACAGTTTTGTATTCTTTTCTGCTTTCTGCAAGCATTTTTCCCTTCCTGAGTTTGTTATCACAATATTCTGCATTCCTATAAGCTGATAGGAACTGTTACCTACAATGTTACTTTACAGAAACCTTAACTGAAGTTGTGATGAAGTTAAAGTACAACCACACATTATTTACTGTAATCAGACTATTATTTTGGTTTATATACTGTCTTTGGAAAAAAATAAAAATACTCCTTACCTTTTGAACATCAGCATCATGTTTCTGCTGTAATTTAAGTTTTTCTTCATGAAATTTACGTTCTGCAATTTTCAGTTTCATGTCCAGCTTTAAAAGCAAAAAAGAATGGATAAATAACTTAATTTAAAATAAAGAAGAAATTACATTAATGACCCTTGCATAACTTTTAATTAATTCCTGTATGTCTTTCAGAAGGCAATGGGAAGGCACAAAGAAGTAACTGCTATGCAAAATCTATATTCAGTTTCTCAGTATTTTCATGTTTGGTTGATAAAACTGTTACAAAAGATCTCAACCTACAATATTTATTTAGAAAAAGAATTTGTAAGATGTTTTAGTTGGCAATAAAAACAACTGCTACTGCCCAGAAAAAGCTATCATCCTTTACTTAAATAAACACTTCAGAATGAATTTTTTAGTATTTCTGTTAATATACCAAGTATGGTCAACTCGCTTCTGCTCTTTGGGCAGGTGTTACATTTATACAAAGAATGTCCTTTTAGCCCAGATGCATGTTTATTTTTGTATGTCTTCTATTATTCAGAGATTTCACATTATAAACACATTTCCTTTTCAAGTTTACTTATAATGGGATTAAGGATATTGCTGCTGAATTTGATTGCTAAAATACATTTCCTGCTTGTCTTTGTTCAAAGTAGTGCACTTGAACCCCGCCGACGCAACAACACATTGCCACTTCTTACTTGTATTCTGTTTTCATCTTTAAAGTATTTGTAAGTCTCTTGCAGAGTTTTACTACACCATTAAAGACTGTCTTCAGGCCTCTGGAAATACGATAGGTATTTCTCCGAGTTTTCTTAAAAACAAAAGCAACACCTCGAGTTCACATTCAGACTATTCTACTTCTACATTTAAACACAAAATGGACAGAAAAGTTTCCCCAGAGTGACAGAACTAAGGACCTGACTTCTAACCCTCTCAACTGGCAAACTTCAGAAGGGAACCAACAAGCATTATCCACTCTGCCTTTATTTTTATCCTTTTGACTTATCAAAAGTAATCATTCAGGCACGAATCTTTATCTAACGCATGCAAACAACAAACATGCTGCAAATTATTCAGTTCTTTCATACAATTACTTTGCGTTGTATATTTCTGTTTATGGTGACTTGAAAACATCACTATGTCATTGCCACTTGAAAACGTGAGCTACAAAAGTCCAAGTCAATTCAAAAATGCCAAATGCTGTGCAGTAAATACAGAAGAGTCCTCAAGAGTTGAAAACAGAAACAGCAAGAGCAGGAAATCCTTTGGATTTCCAGACTCCACACCCACTGATATCCAAAGCATACATCTGCTTACTACACTGCATATAAAGGGGCTAACTATCCCCCAAGACTAAACAGGTCCATAGTCTTATGCAAATTACCTAGAGGGGAAAAGTTAGATTGACAATTAATCCAAAGAAGAGAGATAGTATTCTCAGTTGTCAGCCATCTCTTTTATCATCCAAAAATAAGCATCATGATAAAAATGCATGTTCTATTCATGAAATATATGCATATGTATATATGAAAAGAAATATATGCATATATCCCTCCAACAAAGTGACATTATAGAAGAAAGTCTTAGCATCAGGTGATAAATAAGTGTTGATTTAAAAAAAAAAAAAAGCCCAGTAATCCAATTCCACACAGACAGTTTGTGAACATTCCATAAATAAATATGAAGACCTTGTAAAAACACAAATACCAGAAACTAAACATGAAAGAGACTCCAATCTACTTGAATTACATTAAAAGCTTATGAATTACTGATCTATAGCTATCTCACTCACATAGCTCTTAAATCCACACAAACACATTACGTTTAAAACTCATTAATAAAGTGAGAATGTCTAGGCTGATGTAAATTAATCCTTGGCGGTTTGCATCAGCCGAGATCTGGTCTGTGTTTTATTATTTGTTACACTGAACGAACATAAAAATAAATCAAACTCTAAAATTTGTCTTGTATTAAATATGGACACATATTTTTCCAGTGATGGTGACTGTTCTCAGCCACATGGCTGTTCTCCCACAGGTTGACAGCAGAAATCCCTGCACTTGAAGTTGGCTCCCACTCCTTGTCATTCATCTTCCACTTAACACCACTCCTGCACTTGCATAGTTCTCATCAATTTTGCTTCATTAATACATTGTACTCCTTCCAGGAGAACAGACATCCCTTAAAATTTCACAGATTTTGGGACTGCTTTCTAAAAAGGAGAGCAACTTGCAATCAACCAACTGTGATAAATGCGTCCACCATACCAAAGTCAGCTTTTAATGAAGGCACCGTAATAACAAAATAGATCACTTTTTCTTTTAATATTAAATAAACTAATTAAAAAAACCCCAAAAAAAAACAACAAAAAAAAAAAAAAACCCAACACCTATCTTACTTGAAAATTCCCAAATACCAACTCCTCATCAGTTGAGAGCAGAAAAGGTGACACCTTCAAAGCACTCAAGGTCCTCAACTTCTATAAACATAATGAAATTCTGAAGTTTCAGCACACCAGACATTTTTCTGCCCTGTCTGCTTTGTCCACAACTTAGATAATTTTGTCCTTTCAGGACCTACTATATAAATAAATGTGAGGAGCCCCACATTAAAGTGTTTGAAATTCAAGAGTTGATGTGCAGATGGAGTTTTCAGTAAGTCTGAAGAGGAAAGCTGTGGTTTTTAATAACTGGTAAAACTATAAAAATCAAAAATCTCCACCAACATTTGAATTTTGTAACGGTCCATAGCTCCAAAACACACGTGTGTCTGCATCACAACTTCTGGAAGTGTTAATTGGAGCATTTGTTGTAAAATATAAAGATATAGCGGTTTAAAAATCCTACGCTTACAATTTCTTCTGTGTAAAACTGCTGGAAAAGACAGAAATTGTAAGGACAACAAACCAAAATCCTATAGCAAAGCTTGGAGTACTGGTTTCATTTCTAAATCTGCTTTTTGACCCACCCTCTGTGTAAGGCGGACTTCCAATCTTACCGCATATGTAGAAAAAAAAAAATGAGCCATGTAAACACATTTTTTAATGTGATCTCATTAAGGCTGGGGTTGAAGCAAATGGTCTCATCACAAGTGGGAGTGAAACTTCTCCCCTTCCATTTCAAAGTTTAAACGCCTTAATAAATACTGATTTCAATAGAGGAGTATCTTTCAAATTAAAACCATACCAAACCGAGTCAACCACGTATCTGTAGTTACCAAATGTCAAACCTCATTTGCTAAGTTTGTCTCAATTTCCTGTGGAATAGCACTTTGTAACTATTATGTGCTCCTCTTCTATCAAGTGCCCTTTACACTTCAGCTTTACTTTTATTAAACACATATTAAGATACAAAAAAAACCCCCAAACAACAACAATCCCTATAATCGTAAGACAGACTTTTGTAAGTATTAGGGAAATTAGATAAAAACATCTTAGACACGTCATTCACCTTGTTAGAAGCAATTAACTGTGCCCATGCTAATCAGCAATTCTAATACCTTTCACTACCAGTTAAGAGACAGCAGAAAAACATTAAATTTAATGGTATGTTACCACTCAGGGGAAAAAAAAAAACAAACAGATAAAAAATAGTGTAGATATTTAGCTATAGTTGAGAAGTTTGCAACTATGTATGAAATGCAGCCATTGCTGTTGCCTGCACATCATTCCTTTGGATTTCTGTCATTGTTTATTCTCCTTACAAAGAGTATGAGGCAATTAAACCCTAAGGCCATGTAAACAACACTGATGTCAAACATCTGTGCTCTCCCTGTTGTTTAAAGCCATGGAGGGTGGTATCAACAGAACTGCTTTTATGTGCCTAGTGACACTTTCTTCCTAATTTAAAAAACAAAACAAAACAAAACCAAAACACCAGCAAAACCAGCAGTTACCTGAAAAGGGGGTTTCAGCATATTACTGGCTTCTATTTTCATAGCACAGCTCAGGTGCTATGAAAATTTAAATACCTGTCAAACTTAAACTGTCTTAAACTTTTAAGGGGGGGAAAAAACTCAAAAAAAAAAAAAAAGTGCTATCTTACTTTGTCATGACAGGAGACAAACATTCACCTTGCCACTATTTACAAAACTTGGTAGAAATATTTAAATACCTGATTTAAAAGTCAATCATGAAGTAGATTAATAATATCAGAGATAGCTTTGAACTAGAGATCACTGTTCACTCAGCTTCATTATAGGGATCACCCTTAGGCCAGAGGTGGCATCTTGAAGGTTTAACATCCATCGGAGATTATTTTGTTGTTGTTGTTTTTTGGATATTTGACAAAACAGCACTTGTTGCTGGCCAGATTTCCCCCCCCCCCCCCCGAGTCTATGAATATATGGGGGAGGGAGGAAAGAGGGGAAGAGGCAGAGGGATGTAAACAATAAATGAGAACTTCAAAGTAAGAACTAACAATGTAGAACAATGACTTGTATATCTTACAATATACGACAAAACTTATTTGTCTTGGTGTTATGCAGCTGCTAAAAGAAATCAATGCACAATACAAAGCTTTGATATGTTCATAGAAGAAAAAGGTTTCTTAAAAACAAACAAACCAAAAAAAAAACCAAACTAAAAAACCCAACCACAATGCCAACAATTGACTAGAACTTTCTACTGAATTGTGTTTACTCAATTTTCACATCCAGGGTTAAAAAAAAATAAATATTGGTAATTTATACAATGTTTTGTACTATGCAGAGGCCAAGGCAGGAGATACTGTATTTGCAAAACATTCAAGATAATACACAAAAGACATGCTGACTTCAGACAAAAGTGATTTGGAATAGCGTGTCTCACATCGTAATTAACATGGTATCTTTTTTCATTGTGTTATTTTTGTATCTTATATTGCACCCTCAAAAAATGTTAACATTAGCTTTGAGGTATATTAATACCTCTAACATTTAGAGCAATTTAAAATTCAGAATAACCACCTCAATCTAACAGCAAAGACTATCCACCTAAATATCTAAAAGCAAATCACTGGTGTGGAAAAAAAAAAAAAGAAAACAAAATCAGACTTCATAATTTATTATTTGAACGCCAATTTCTACAGGAAATATAAAAATTAATCATACTGGAACTAATCTTCCATTTTCTAAACAGTACAGCTGAAAAACTTGCACCAAGTTTACTGTACATGGAAAAAAGTGTGTTCACTTCCAACTTCACTGCAGTCAGATGTCTGCAACCAGCATGCTTGTCACATATATAGAATTTAACATTGCATCTTTTATTTAATGAGCAGCTTCTACCCACTTGATCAAACAATTTTTGTAGATCAATATCTACTCCTGAAGGGTTTTAACCGAAGCAAGAAATGCATTACAGTGTGAAAAGAAAGTGGGAAAAGCAAAATACATAAGATGCATATAGAAATGCACCTCCTCTCTCTCGCATTGATGACTGTGGTTCTCACGATAACCAAGAGCTGGAAAATCCTCACAAATAAAACAGGCAAAGTCCATTAGGAGAGAAGACTCACTGATGTTCTGGGTGTAGAGCAAAGTGAAACTAGATTAAATGCCTAAGGTGAAATAAATGTCTTGTAAAGTCTCTGTTGCAAAGAGCTTACAGTCTGGACAAACCAGGCAGACAAAGAAAAGCAGTGTCAAACAAGTGAAAAATGCAAGGCAGAAATTCAAATGTAAAAAGACCCTTTATAAACGTGGCATTTTGCCCAGATTCAAAGGTCCCTCCACAAAAGTCTATGTTTATGATCTGGACTATATTATTTGACCTAACAAACATTTATACTTCTCTCAATATATCTGACCTTCTTTGTATCTTTACTCTTTAAAAACATTACAACTGCTACTTCCAGCTATAATATTTTTACAGAGTGGTCTTTGAAGAGAAACTAGATATACTCTCAAGTAAAAAATGAATATGACGTCGCCCCATTTTTATAGCCACTAAAAATTAAAAGCTTTGTCCTAAATCAAATCATACCAGTGATTCTTTTTCCCTGACTTTTTAAATGACACTGAACATTAATACACATTTGCTGGATACAGAAAAAATAATTGAATGGACAATTGTTCTTATTCATATGTAAATGTCATTAGCCTCTTTCAACGGAGAACAATGTATTTTTTCATAGATTTCCAAGCTGGGGGTGGTGGGAATAGGAAGAAAAGCATACAGCTTTGGATCCCAACAACTGTAATAACTTGAAATGGTATTTTTACTCTAAAGAATGTTTTATATAGCTAATAAACATAACATGCATATTAGCACTACAGCACATCATATTACTTAACAGCTTTATTTGGAGTGGCACGCGTCCCACTTCCATACACAACAAATATATCTGACACTAGTAGTAGAGACTGACATCACTAAATGCCAAAAAAAAAAGCTCAAAATATGTTTAGAAATTGTGAATGCTTATACATGGTAATAATTTCTTAGATGCAATTTCATAAAAGGCAGCTCAAAAATGCAATGAACTGTATCTTCAATTGCCAGCATGGAAAACTTAACCCTGTTGAACCCAGGGAACAAGCTGAAGTCATACTGATTTCAAAGGGAGTTAGTAAAAACTGAGTATAATAAAACAGTAGAAACTACTTGAAAACTTCAGATAATTTTACACAGTGCTGAGTCCAGTGGAGTAAAGGAGTCTGTATACACTAAGTCAACAACCCTTTTCAACCCTGGTGTTATTCTTTTTTATTTTTTTTGACGTTGTATTTTAGTAGCTACTGAACTTTTTACACTCGTTTCAGGATCTCCTAAAACAGTCAGTAAAACTGTACTCCTGCCTTTATTTCACAACTGCAACGTGTAGCAAGAGCAGCGTGTGGTACCCACTTTTAGTCAATGGCTTTTCTCCCTGAAAACCCAGGATCTATACATATAAAAAAAAAAAGAAAGAAAGAATAAATCAAACTTTCTTCCTTTTTTTTTTTTTTTAAAGAGAGAGACACTTTGAGGTAGAGATTAATCATGCAGCAAAAGATTAATTCCCAGCTGCTTGGCAACCATCTGGACATTCTACTGGTTAAAACACTAGTTTGAATTGCTAACCTACCTCTTTGATCTTTCTCAGTGTCTCCAGCACATATGGGCAATAATTAAAGACATAGTTCACAAACTAGTGCAAAATAAATAAATAAATAACTGTACATGTACATATATATCTCTCCATGACCAGACCAATTAGTATCAGGAATTATAAATCACAAGTCAGTTCATGAAAACATGTCTCATCCTGACATACACTGTATGTCTCACACCAGTCTAGCAATAAAATAAGGTTTGGGTTTTATTACATTACATTCTGAAGAGTTATCAAAGCAAGACAGGATGTGATTTCCTCACACGGAAGACAATGGACAACTTGCATATGTTCTTAGAAACAGGACATTAATCAGCCAAGAATCATGTTAACAGAACTCAAGATTGGTGCATTTTTAAACATGAACCAACAGATTACTACTCAGGGTGATTACTTGGTGGTGAGAATCAGTTTACAACTGAATTCTCAATATAAATCAGATACTGTATTTAAAATAGACGTCAAGTTTGTGGATAAAAGGAGAAAATGCAAATAAACCAGAGACTATTCAGTCACGATGCTTGGACTATTTTTAAGGGGAATAAAACAGTATTTTCAGAACAAAGTTGTCATAAGAAAAAAATTATAGAAAGGTGAAAATCGAGGTGAAAGCAATAATTATGTCCTATCTTTACCGTGCTTTTTTTTTTTGCCCCTTCTTATGGGCCACACTTGGATGAACAGAATTCAACATCCATTCTAAGACTTTAGCAAGAATATTCACCAGAATTAAAAACCTTAACAATTTTTACCCCTTGGGAAACAGCAAGATGTTTATGAGCAGAAATAAGACTTGGATAGTTCTGGGTGAACAGGATGACAAAAGAAGGGGAACAGTAAAGGAAGAGAAGTGGAAATAAAGAACAGAGTGTTCAGAAAGAAAAAAAATCCAACACATGAAGCTCCAGTTATTTTAAGACTCAAGTTCTGGGCCCACCTACAGATACCTTTGTAACTGAAAAGCTTTCAGAAAGTCCATCAAAAATACTCTCCTCCTATTATTGGTGAATACCTCCGAGCTTAAAATGCATAAATAGGATCACCAGCTCCACTATCTGCCAAAGTGGGTTCCTTTACTGTATTCAGCTCTCCCAATTCCATATATATATGCATCTACATCCATCTGTCAAGTAGATTTAAACTCTAGAGGCTTATATAGACATGAGCATACAAACACTATTTATACTACACTAGTGAATATACTAGATACATATATACTATACTATATATAATATACTATACTATATATAATATACTATAATACACAAGAAAATGTTGATATTTTGTTACTAGTCTTGGAAGATATGAAAAAAATGTTTTCAATAAGAAAAAAAATAGAATAAATTCCATGCTGTAGCTAAAAGCACATTAATCTTACATTGATAACAGCTCAGCTTAATTACAAGAGTCCTTCTCTTAGGATACGGTCTCCATATTAGTTTTGTTGATTGCTTTTAATTTAGCGTGGATTAAATGTTTAATTAATGTATTTAAATAGTTTGCTGTAGAAAAATTAAGAGGAAGAAATCAAAACCAAAAAGGCAATGCTCAGTGATCACCATCTCCTCAATGCAGGGAGATTGATTTTTACCACCAAGTGTCCTTTTTTTCTTTTTTCCTCCTAAAATCCCACCTCTTTTCTATAACACCACCATCATGTGCTATTCATTCTCCCTCCAAAGTTCTACAACTATCTTTCCTCCCTACATTCTTTCCTCTACATTCAATGTATGGTCCATTTTGAGGAAATCCATCTCACAGTCCTTACGCAACTCCCTCTATTTGATGTTATAATCTCTTGCCAGATAAGTGAGAAGCACACTAAATCTGCTGCTTTCAACACCTTCAATTCAGAACTCTTTTAGCCAGACCAAGACCTAACTATAACATCATCACTGCAGCACACTGATTTTATCTTAATGTAAATATAGCACTAAATCCCAACACTTTTGGTGCAGTAAAACTGCCTATGTGACTTGATGATCGTTATAAACAAAGTTTGTGTCATGCAGCAAATGGGAGTGCTCCTTCACAAAAAAAAAAAAAGGGAGAAAAAAGTAAATAAAGATGAAGGTTCTAAACAGCTTTTTAATAAAGGCTGCACTTTAAAGGTTGAATTCTTGAATACATAAAAAAGCCAAACAAATAAAAACCAACCAACCAACCAAAGACAACAAAAAAAGTCAAAAATAAAACAAAACCAAAGCAAACAAACAAAAAGCCAACCAAACAAACAAAAAACCACAACAACCACAGAAACAAACCAAACACAAAACCACTCTTCAGCTAACTTCCAGTCCTCCATCCATGAAAATGCATTTTCAGGGGTTCAGAGCCAAAAGATGTATTTTTCCCAATCTCTAAGTTATCTTTCACTACCCAGCTCATCTCTCCTTTTCCCTTGGCACGCCCTCTCTCTTCCTCAGTCCCTGTTGCCCAAGAGATATTAGTGGAAATTATCCTGCAGGTATTCTCTATCCTTTTGAAAATTCACCCATTGCCTTCCCTGGAACTGCTCCTTCCTCCAGTTGCATTGCACAACTGCCATTCCAGCAGACAGACTCTAGGACAGAAAACTTTCTACCAGCCTGCTTTAGTATAGAAGAAGCTGGAAAAACCCCAAGTTCCAGTGTCCAAAGACTTCATCAATGCATTTCCAAAAATCAAAACAGAAAAAAAGTGACAGGAGGACAATGATAAAACCATCCAAAACATTAGAAATACTCAGTGTTCTCAGTTAACCCAGAGATGAAGCTTCACGAGACAGTTACTGCACAAAGCAGCCAGTTTGCCTAAAAAAATTAAATAATTATTTAAGACTTGGTCTGTAGTTCAGTACAAATTTACTCCTGGTGTTAATTACAACCTTCAATTTAAAAAGAATAAGAAGAGAAAATGATTTTCAATAGTCTCGCCTCAGATTTGTTTAGGTTTTATCTGTTGAGTCCAGATCAATAAATATTTTTGCTTACAGAAATAAAACAGAAGGAAATTGAGAAAAATGCTACGAAAAATTAAGGCTGACAAAATGGAAAATTAAGAAACAGAACTTCTTTAAAGAAACACTTAAACTTCTTTAAAGAAACAAACTTCTTTAATGAAACACACTTCTTTAAAGGACACATCATATAAGCTAATTGTTTGAGAAAGGTTAACAAAAACTCTTATTTTACTAACATAGCTAAATTTGGGGTTTAACTCCAGAATTTCAAACCCATATCTTAGCAGTGGCATTGGTTCTGGTTTTTTTCTGAAAAAATCACAAAAAAAGAACTTTTTCTTTTCCCTTTCCTCTGCTCCATGGAGCATTGGGTGGCACTCAGGATGACCGAAGGTGAAGTTCAAAGGGAGGCTTTTTCCTATTTATCAAGATAAGCCAGCCATGCCATCTGCTCTGTTTCGCTGCACCGCTGAAAACTGATATATTCCTGTTTTGTTGCATCTTCCTTGTTTGAACCCATGCTTTTTCAGTAATGACAGTTTCCCAAATGGTTTAATCCATTTCAGAAGTATTTGGGGAAACTATGACTAAAAACCACTGGCTGATGATATTCACATTTTCATAAATCTGTGATGTGGTTATCATTGAAAATGGCCATGTGTTTAGCATTAGAGAGTCAAAACAGGTGCAGGAATGGTTTATGAACAAAGGTCTAAAGGTTAAAAGCAAAAAAACCCACAGTTATCCTATTTTATGTTCTCCCATTCTACTACAAAGAAGTTGAAAACCGTTAAAGGTTTACCAAAAATCTTTTGTACAGCACTGTTTTTCTGTTAATACATTTACATTCTCTAAATGAAAAGGCTTTACTCTTAATTGAGCTTCACAAACAAAATAAGATGAAAACACATTTAAGTTTTCTACTTAATGGCACACACATGGTGATTGTGAAATACTGTCTATAACCTTTCCAGTTTAAACCAGCCCACAGTCAAGTACCATTAGCAAAAATTAATGAATTTTTACTGTGTGGTTTAAAGAATTTTTCCACTGAACTAGCAAAATATTCGCCGAGTATTTTATGTAGCTACTTGGCATACATTCCTGTTGATTTAATTTGAAAATATCATTTAAATGACAACATTGTGCTTTCAATTTATTTATTTTTTTGTCTATTTTCACATCTTATGAAACCTTGCCTCATCCTGAGGCAATGGGAGTTTGAATACTGTCAGTACAAATGAATGGTCAATATTAGACCAGGGCAGAGAAAGTGAAAGGACCATGTATTGTGCAACTCTCGTAGCTCATCTGAGCATCAAATTAGACTGCCAGCTATCAACATAAAGCATATACATTACTGATTAACAACGGAAATATCAGCAAACCATATTTACCTTCCTCTGTACCTCAGTTAAAGACATCATCTAAAGCATTGTGAAAGGAACTTTAGGACAGTTCTAATTCCTAAGTGTCCTTACAATATACCATAGAAAAAGAGGGATGATTTCAGTTTGGACATAATGCCCCTTCCTTCCTAACTGGTAGATATTTGGAGTCCTATGTAGGTCTAAGTACTCGTGGATAGTTAGGGAACTGTGTACATATGCCTCGATTTTCCGAGAGCATATGGCTGAAACCAGAAATTTGAAGGGCAAAGAGAGCACAGTGTTTGGTTGGGCTTTTTAAATCATTTTCCTAATACGTGTTGAATTTCCTTTCCTGAAGCCTAGTCCACCAGACCATTGATTCACTGACTTCCCAAAAAAATAAATTGATAAAAATAAAATGTAATGCTTACGTGGTTTCAGTAGAATTTGAAATATCTATGAGCTAAAGAACATCTTTCAGTGTTATCTCATGTTTTAAATAAGCTGAGTAGTATATGACAAAAATACGATAGGCGTACAACTTCCTTAAACGATGAAAAAAGTGAAAACGACCACAAATCTTCACTTTTGTAGACATTCCCTACAAAATAACACTGTGTAGGAGACTTAGACGGGCAAGTTTGACAGTAATCTCACCAATTAACAATGTTCAAAAGAAGTAATACAAAAACCCATATGAATGAAAGAGGATACGAGCTAAATGAGGCAAATATAGAAATCATGTAGGTCCCAACAGAAATAAGGTCTGAATCTGCACATTTTTAAAGGTGTATATAAAAAGTAAATGAAAATCCTTCCTAAATCAAGGGTTCCATTGCTTCTGTTAAAAGGCAGTTTGGAAAATTCCTAGAAATCAAAGTCTTCTACACTAAAAATTCCTTCAAAGTAACAGTAAATGTGTTCAAAAAGCCTTTTTTATTCCCCAAGTAATTGGGAAATACATTAAGTACTTAATGAAAAGCCCTGTCACTTCAGCAAAAATTCTCTTACATGAGATTTTCTGCCATAACAAACTGCTTTGTCAATATCCAATTTCCAAAGAAAATGCCCTAACTTCCCAGTTTGGATGTAATTTGCTTTTTCTAAAGACTCTTACCTCTTTTTCTTGCATTCGACATAGTGCGTGCTCATCACGAAAAGTGCTACTTTTTCCTAAGTCCATTTTGGGTGTCATCTATGGAATGAGAAAACAGAAAACAATTTATTTAGTTCAAAGCAGTAACTCTAAGTAAAATCAACCCCAACCAGAAAGAAAAAAAATATTAAGCACATGTATTCACCCTAATAAAAATATCAAGGGAATAGAAATACCTACCAAAGACACTGGCATTGGTTTTTCTCGCAAGTATCTTGGATTTTCTAACTGAAAAATAAATTAGAGAAAAAAGTAACCCTGTCACCAGCGTCTTATTTCTTATAAATAGTAAGAAATATTTCCATATATTCAAAAAAATTTGCAACGATAACTTTGGGTGCATACTTAGAGGTGTAACGTGGATCAGTGAAGGTACACTTAATACAGTCACTCAACAGAACAACAGAGGTACACTTAATACAGTCACTCTATCACTCAACAGAACAATAGACCAGACTTAAGCACATCTTTGGATGTACACACCAGTTTAAGAACTGCATTCCACTAGAAAATTTGGTTAGCTACTAAAATACAGTTAATCTGCAAACCAGCAAAACAGTACCATGGCTATAACCTACAGGTAACACGCAAATTAATTTTCCTGTGCATCCACCAACATACTGCAATCTTTTACAAGTTACAGAAAAAATTTAGAAGAGGTCATTTTGTTGGACATTAGCTATTCAGCAGGTTTTAAAATTTTAGTATTTCCCAATGCAAAAGAATCAAACATTGCTTCCCTCCCCCTCGCCCCAAACCCCTTGTGGACATAAAAAAATCTACCAATGTGTGATTTGACAGAATCTAAATTTGACAGAATCTAAATTTGACAGAATCTAAATTTGACAGAATCTAAATTTGACAGAATC
>JANIJG010011372.1:7649-22210 GCA_024611175.1 Megaceryle torquata
TTTTAATATATATATCTGTCCTAAATGTATTCATCTGCCTTCTCTGACAGTCTCTCCAATGTGAGAGGCTCTTTCAGCCAAAATGTCAGGTTTACTCTTTGGAACCTAGCTGGGCAAGATGAGGCTGGAGGTATAGGAAATATACCTTCTGCTGGAAGTTTTGACAGCCGTAGGCTGGGATCTTCTATTTGCATGTGAAATGCATTGGGTTAATATTGCCTGAGACTTTTTATTGTAACTGCAGAGGATAAAAAAACCCACGGAGATGGTTTGATTTGTTTGATATTCGTATTAGTTTATCATAAGAGATTTTTATCTCATTTATGTAAAGCAAGCGAACATGAAAAAATAGAAGCCATACATTCTCCCCCCAGGCTTGTTCAGTTATTATACTATTATTACAGTTAATTCAATACTATTTGGCTTTGAGAGGAATAGCTATTGTAATAGAAGTGCTCCAGAATACTTAATACTACAAACACTACCTAATTGTACTGCGAGCAGTCTCCTTGAGATCCGTCGGAAAAATCAAAGGAGCGGATTTGATATTAGCTCTGCTTTGAATGATGGGTTCAGGATGGTTCTTGAAATGCTTGAGCTCTCTTTTTGAGAAAACCTGTGCAGAATATCAGTGAGAGAAATTCTTTTCAACCCCTGTTTCAGCTGGGTCATGAGTTCAGTACAAGTTCTATGCGTTGAAGGGGTTTTGGGGACCGAAAGAGGCACTGAGGCATAAAACAGGAGACATCTCCCAGGAGTGTTTATACTTTAGGGATCAAATATTGCCAGCCCTTCAACTTTTGTTACTTCACAGAAAAGAGTAACAGATGTAAATGAAGGAAACCTCAACTCAGCTGAAGAATAGGGAACGTTGCTTAAAAGAAATGGGTTTTTTTCTTACACTGCCAGTGCAGGTGTTTTGTGGGTGCTCAGAGGGGATGCTCTTTCTCATCCAGATAATTCATCGTTTCCCTTTTGCAGCTCCCAGCAGCATTAGACTACAGGTGTTTTCCTCGTTCTTGCTGTTAGAGCAGAGAACACAGAGGTTTTCTGCAATATTATCTAAGCCCTCTTAACGTTCTTATCTCCTTCCCTGGTCCTGTCCCAGGTCAGACTCACGCTGACTTGTCTCCCCAACACTTGCACTGGGATGTGTGTAACACAGCGAGATTTCCTGCAAGTGCTAAAAAAATCCCCAAGCTGGGGTGTTCCCTGTGCAGACAGGCAATTTTTCAGGAGTTGAGGGAGCGTGTTGTGTTTCCTGGGAACCCCAGGAGGGAGAGAGCAGCTCTGGAGTTCAGGTCATCTTCTCCCTGCTTGACTTTGCCCGTATTTTCCACCTTCTGCTCCTTTCTCACACGTAGTAACACTTTTGACAACCCGGCTGCGTTTTTAGGACAAGAAGAGAATTGGGGTCTCGAATCCGGGGCGAATAAATTTAGCAAGCAGAAAGTGGGTTCGAGGGCAGGAGGTGAATGGAGGGGACACGGGGAACGTGGCAGCAGCTGGTGGGATGTGCAGGAGGGAGAAAGCGGTTGGACTGGAGCCAGGTCGTGCCTGCTTTTTGCCCTTTTTCTCTTTTAGGGGAGAAGTCATCATATTTTTACCCTTCACAGTAGCCCTTGGGCCTCAGCATGATGCTGCCCTGCAGCCGGGGTGTGTCCGCTTGCTTTGATTTTATATCGTGGGTGAAAAAAGGCAAGTTCTGGAGGTGGGTGATGGAGAGGTGTGGGGACAGCACTGTGCTGCTCCTCACATCCGTGTGCATCTTCCCCTCCCTTTGATCAACCTTCCTGGAGGATTTTCACACCCACGCTCAGAAATAAGAGTGGGGTTTTTTTTGGGGGGTGGGGGGAGTATGGGGGGGGAAGGGAAGGGAGAATTATTAATGAGTTTGGAGCAGTTGCTATGGGAACCTGTTGCTAATGAATCTCTGGGGTTTCCTCTCCACCTTGAGCCACGTTTCCTGGTAATAACGTTCCCATGGTAACGAATGTCACTGATACCCTGGCTGGCTCCTGGGCCACCGCCTTGGATGGGCAGATAAAGCTCCTTATTATGTCAGCCAGGGGATTTATATCGTGGAATTAGTGAAACAAACCTGTGGTCCCTTCTATACCTCCTGCAAGTTTGGAGACTTTTTTTCTTTTTTTTCTTTCAAAACACTTTTACCATTTCTCTAGAATCCCAACCCTGATCCTTTTCTCTCTGCTCGTTTTTTCACCTTAAGCCCATCATTGTTGCAGCCTTTGCCTCCCACGTCGGTTCTTGCTGTCTCCTGGCTGCCTCCTCTTCCTCACCATTTCCTTTTCACTGACTCAGTGTCTGGCCCTGCTCTGGGGTGAGCATTTCAGGAGGAAAGCCTGGAAATGGTGGGAATTTCTCCCCAGCTCTTTGTGGTGGGCTGGCTTGCAGGAAGTGGGGTAATTAGCCACAAGATAATGAGTTTGCAGCCCTGAGGGTTTTTTTTTTTTCCCCGAGGGTGTCGTGGTCCATCTGACCTGTCTGTATGCTTAGCTGGGCTAAGCCTTGAGCTTTCTGTGGGTCTTTGAGCAGTGATGGAGAATAAAAAGTTAAAATATAATTTACCTGTTTCCAGCCCTTGTAAATGGGGTGGGAGCTCCCAGGGCAGGGGGACCTGGTCAGCACTTGGCACAGGGAGATGAGCTGCACTAGGGAGTTACCTGGTGTTGGGTTTTGAGCTTTGTTGGGGTTTTTTGTGGATTTTTTCTTTTTTTTTTTTTCCCTAATAAAAGTTTTTAGGTTTTATTTGTTTGTTTTCCTGTGGCGCAGAGCAGGGAGATGCTGCTGTGGTACCCTAAACCATACAATGCTCAACCTGAATCTCTGGCTGGAATCAGGAGGGTTTAGAGGAGTTTTGGTCCATGCTCAGCAAATCATCCCCTGTCCTACAAAAGTTGCTCAGCTTCAGATCCCTTGGTTTACTGTAGCAAGATGAATTATCCTTGCTGGGACTGATGTCCAGGCAGCATCAGCCCCATGCAAACGGCGCACGTGAGAGACACAGTTAGAGGCAAGAAAACCCACATTTGCATTCCTGCTTAATCCCAATTTTCTGCTACCAGTGGTAAATGAGGTGCATTTCATTAATGGAGAATGTGCCTCTGTTTAATTGCCTGCTAACCGCTGTCCTCTGGAGCGACCAGCAAAGCCTGGCGCCGGCGGCTCATTAGGTAAGGCAAGTTCATTAATTGCAATCCTCAACAGAGGTTTGCCCCCCCAAGTCACACACGTGGCATTGCTCGGAGCAGTAAGTTTGGTCACTTGTTTTCCAGCCGTCTGAAAATGGATTTTCAGCAGGAAAATTGGGTGTTGGAACAAAACCAGAGCGATTGAGAAGATCCAATAATATGCGGTAATGCCCGAAAGATGTTTTGTCTTTAATTTATGGGATGAATGCAACAGGACAACCCCCCACCTCTGTATCAGCAGCGTCTCGTTGGCAGGCAGGGGAAAAGAAAAGAATAGATTATTAGTATGTTAGGGTCCTGGCAGTTTATCTGCTCATGGCAGCTATCTCCCAGCCACTGGCCCCGCTGTAAATCGTCGCTGAAGGCAGCAGCCTCTGCGTAAGCACTTAAGTGCTTTTGCTATTCCAGGCAGAGCAGACACCAAAATCCATCAGAAGGTCTATTTTTCACCAGGCTGTATTGACTAATCTGTTAAAGCCAAGTCACCTCTCATCATGGGCTTTGGGCATGATGAGATTTTTCTGTCTCATAGCACCTTTCATACAGGAATGTTTTACTTTTTATATGGTTTTGGTTTTTTTTGGTAGCGCTTTGTAGGTGGGAATAAATCAAACTTCAGGAATTGAGATGGAAGATCTGAGGGTTCTACAAGAAGTACTGTAGAGTACTACTGAGAGTATTACAGGAGAGCAAGCATGGAACTAGTAGTGCTAAGAAGTCCCAAATCTTTATTCCATGATCAAACTTTGGTTCCTCAAGAAAACCAGGATAGCAGAGGGCATTTCTCCCAGGGTTACTATCACCAAGATGAAAGCTATTGAGCAGGAACAGTGATCATCTAAAGCTTTCCCTATGTCTGTGTCTTCCTAGGTATGAAAGAGCATGGCTAATGATACCTTGTAAAATGATGAATAATTTATTTGGTGATTGATGGTGGCTCTGAAGTAGATGTGAGATCCTGTACCCATCTCACAGATGAGTAAACTGAAGCTAATTGAGTCTTTGAGAGATCATAAATAAATTGCACGTGTTGTAATACAGGATGTTGCTGTTATATTGTTTGTCTGGAAGAGAAGAGAGGCTCCTGGCAGTATGAAATTACCATGGCACTGGGAAAGGAAAATTAAGTAAATGAAACCCACCAAGTGATTGGCAGGTGGAGTGGCATTTGACAGAGCAAGTCAGTCTATTTTTGTGTCTCTCTGGATGCTCAACAGATAAGACTTGTACCACAGTTGTGTGCAATGAATGGAATCGTAGGATCACAGGCTGGTTTGGGTGGGAAGGAACCCTTAAAGGTCATCTGCTCCAACCCCCTGCAGGGAGCAGGGCCATCTGCAACCAGAGCAGGGTGCTCAGAGCCCCGGCCAACCTCCCCTGCAATGGTGACAGGGATGGGGCAGCCACCACCTCTCTGGGCAGCCTGGGCCAGGCTCTCACCACCCTCACTGTGAAAATATGTGACTATATCTCTTGAATCCATTAGTCTGTGGTCCAAAATATCTTAATTGCATCCATGGCTCCTCAGGGGAGATCTATAGGCAAAAATACTTCCCCTTTGCTACTTCTGGAGGCTGTCGGTTGCCTCCTGACCCATGCACTCATCTCTCTTGGAAACTACTGCTCAGCACAGAGTTCTTCCAGCATTAAAACACCTCCTCTCATCTCATCATTTGGCAGCCATTGGGCTGTTGCTGGAGTCCTCTCATCTGCCCCGATGTTCCTACCAAACTCCATGCAGGTGGTGTCCTCCCCACAGCTCCGGGGTGTTTGCTGCTGCTGTTTCCACATGCTGCTGTAGGAAGTAGCTGCACTATATCCATAGCAAGAAGGGGCTGGTCCCTGCTGGGAAGGTCTCCTTCTGGCTCCTTCTCCAGCCTTCTTACTTGTTATGCCTCACAGATAGATGGTTTTTTTGTTGTTCCCTGTGTTTTCCCTCAGAACAGCACATTGCAAAGAAGCCTTTTGAAAAATACACTGCTCTTCTTGTAGTTCTTTCATTGGTTTTGAATGATAAATATTTCATCAAATGCCTGCCTTCCAGCCTGGGCTCTTCAGTGCTTTCCAGGGCAGGGTGCACCTTGATCTAAACAGATTTATTTAGATGAGAAGCACTAAAAAAGAGCTTTCTGCCTTTTTTTCCCCCCAAAGAAAGTTGAGTTTTGGAGTAAACTGGTCATTTTGTGTTTAAATCTGTGGAAGACCACTTGGAGTCACCGTAGAAGTCCCGTGACCATCTCTGGTAGGTGCCTTGCTTTCCAAGGTCTTCTCCAAAATGGATGGCTTTGTTAGGGAGACTGGAATGTTTTGCTGCTTAATTTAGCCTGTTTATCTCGAGAGGTCCTGGAGTTCAAAGATGTGTGTAAGAGATGTGCTGGAGCTGTTCTCTCTCTGCTGAGCAGCTGCCTTTTCATAGCACCCATCCATGCTGCAGGTTGAACCATCTTGGAATGCCTGTGCAGACTGGAGCATGCTAACCCCTGTTATCTCCCCCGTGAAGAAAGACTGAGAGAACTGGGGGTGTTTAGTCTGGAGAGGAGAAGACTGAGAGGGGACCTTATGAATGTCTATAAAGATCTGAAGGGTGGGGGTCAAATGGAAGGGGCCAATCTCTTTCTGTAGTGCCCAGCAATAAGACAAGGAACACGGGGTATAAACTGGAGCATAGAAGGTTCCACCTCAACATGAGGAGGAATTTCTTTACTGGGAGGGTGACAGAGCCTGGGACAGGCTGCCCAGAGAGGTTGTGGAGTCTCCTTCTCTAGAGGCTTTCAAAACCCACCTGGCTCTGTTCCTGTGTGGGCTGCCCTGGGTGACCCTTCTCTGGCAGGGGGGTTGGACTCGATGATCTCCAGAAGTCCCTTCCAATCCCTACCATTCTGTGAACCCATCTGCAGTAGATCTTGTCTTGGACTGCCTGTGCAGACCAGAGCATGGTAACCGATCTTCAGTAGAACTTCTTCACAGTTTGATAACCCAATGTGCTGCTTCTCACTCTTCTTTTTTCCCGGGACTCTAAAATTTGCATGGAAAACCACACCAAGCAACATGGTGTTGTCATTCTCCTTGTGTTTGCAGCTCCCACCAGTCCCTTGCTGGCATCCAAGCAGATCCTGGAATAAAAAAAAAGATCAGCTTTGAGGAAGATTTATTGAAGCTGGCAGCCTTTCTCCAAGGCTGTCATTCCAGTTCTGCTATCCTTGCCCTTGGATGAGAGGCCGCTGGGCAGGATTGCAGGTTGAGAGTTGGCTCATTGGCATGAAGTCCACAACCTGTCAAGCTTGGTAGAAATGCTGAAATTTTCAGTGAGGTTCAGATTTGAGTTTAGTGGGTGTGAGTTTAGTGGGTCCAGGGTAATTACAGTGGAATTATCTTGTTGCACGTGAGAGGCTCTTCACAGGAGCTTCTTTGTAATCTGAGGGTCTGATTTGGGCTTGATTCTTAATTTCTCCTATTATTGTTTAAAGTTAAAAAAAAAAAAAGAAGTCCTCTGCTCAATTAACAGAGGATGGAAGTATTGTGCTTAGATCAAAGCCAGAGTGTTGTGAAATCCTTCAGTGGCAAGAAAATAACCATTTCCACACCAAAATGTGAAGTGGTCACCCTCTGATAAACACCACCTTTTATGAATTTAATTAGAAAACATTTATTTCATCTGATAATCTTGGGAGTGCTGGAAAGGTATGTTAGTTGCCAGGACAACCCCTTCCTTTTTCTTTTTTCTTTTTTTTTTTTTTTTTAATCTTTATTTTTCCTCCCCCCTTTACTTCTCTTATGTCACTTTTGATCACTTCATCTTGAAAGGAGATTTGATTATTTAGGAATTCAGGCTGGCTTGATTGAAAGGCAGATATTTTGATTGGTTGGTTTTTGTGGGTTTTTTTGGGTTTTTTGGGTTTTTTTTTGAAGTTAATGTAGTTTGTGGAGCTCTTCTTGCTGAGTCCCTCTGTGTTCATCCCCGTCCTCTATGGAAAGTCACGGCAAGACAAGGGAAGCAGCAGGAATGACAGGGGACGGCTGCAAAAGCAGAGCAGAGGAAGCAAACAAGCGGCACATCTCCCCTCTTCCTCCCCAAATGCCTCTTTCCTGCACATCTCAGCTCTGCTCGAGTCCTTGAGCTGTCTGCCCGAGTTAGTTTTGTGACGTGGGACACGGTGTGAGATCCGTGAGCACACACAGCAGCAAAGCTCCTGGGGCAAAATGAGGGTAGCTCGGAAAGTCTGTCTGATTTGGGCCAGTTTCCTGGAAAAAAACCTCTTTCTCTCTCTCTCTCCCATCCTTGCCTCCCTGCTGTAATACTCTGAATTTCAGGTTGAGGTTTATTTTTAATGACTTAAGAAGCAAGTAAACCCAAAACAAGTCATGCGCGCAAAGCTTTGCTTTCCTGACCAAGTCTGGTTAAACCCAACTTTTTGTCTTGCACCAAGCAGATGCCACCTGCAGCCCTTCCTCCAGCCTCATGGAAGAGTTAGTTGTGGCAGGTCCATCCATTGCCATGGGAGCAGGTCAGTCACTGGAGGAAGAAACCCTGACAAAATAACAAAAAACTCCAAATTTCAGTGCAGCCATCCTAGACTGGGTGAAACCCTGGACAGACCTGGCTTAGGGCAACCCTTGGATGGATGGCACAGATCTGGGACGTGCTCTACAGAAGAGGTTTATCAGGGGGTGCAGCCATGGCAGGGGTGAAGCTCTGAGTGTTTTGCCTAGGACAGGTTGATGGATTGATTGAAGTCAGCAGAGGAATAATGTTCCCTCTGCTCCCTGGGTTGAGGCTGTGGGTATCCAGGATGAGTTCTGCAGGGCCACTTTTATGGAGAGGAAAAAATGATATATTTAATGTATTTAATATATGTAACACATAGGTAATACATACATAACTAAATAATAGATACTTAATACATACAGGAGGGAGAGGAACATCTCCCTTATGAGAAAAGGCTGAGCGAGCTGGGGTTCTTTAGTTTGGAAGAGACTGAGGGGTGACCTCGTTAATGTTTAAAAGATGTCAAGAGCGAGTGTCAGGAGGATGGAGCCAGGCTTTGCTCAGTGACATCTTGTGATAGGACAAGGGGCAAGGGTGCAAGCTGGAGCATAGGAGGCTCCATGTAAACATAAGGAGAAACTTTTTCATGGTGAGAGTGACAGAGCCTGTCCCAGGCTGCCCAGAGGGGTTGTGGAGTCTCCTTCTCTGAAGACATTCCAAACCCACCTGGATCTGTTCCTGTGTGACCTGCTCTAGGTGATCCTGCTTTGGCAGGAGGGTTGAACTCGATCTTTCAAGGTCCTTTCCAACTCCTAAGATTCTGTGATATTTAATCCATAGTGCTTGGGGGGTTCACTTTGCAGTCATGAGATGGCGAAGCATGTTCATGTCTAGCGCAATGACAGGACTTTTATACCTCCCAAATACCTCTCAACTTTAGGATGGCAAATGCCAACCCCTCACGCAGCAACTGGGACTTAACCCCTTGTCAAGGTCAAGCCCTGGCTCTCCCTGGGGAGCTCAAGCCTGAGCTGTCACCATTTCCCTGCTGAGCTTGTGAAAGGAGCAGCATCAGTAAAATTCCTCGCTTGCTGCAGCCGGTGGGAGATGCTCTATTAGTATTCACAGGGTGTGATGTCAATGCTAATTTTTTATGTTTTTTTTTTTTAATTTTTTTATTTTTTTGAAATGTGAATTTCATGCATAGGGGATTTGGGAAGGAAATGTTTCCAAGTGTATTATTTACATATAAAAATGCAGTGCGGGGAGGTTCAGGTCGGTCCCTACTGGTGTAGGGGTTTTCCATCCCCCTGGTGTAACTGTAGCTTTAGATTACAAAGATATTTGTTTCTTATTCAACCTAAATTGCTGGGAAAGAAGAAAAAAAAGGAAAAAACTACAGAATACATAAAAGAATTGTAGCTGGATTGCAGTGCTTTACAGGGAGATAATTTTGCTGATTAGTTTTGGTGCTGTTCCCACGTTACACAATGTCACACAAATCCCAGTGAGCAGCCAGCCCAGATGTTTGATTTTTATTGCTTTTACATAAGATTGGGATTCGGGAATGGATTCGGAATATTTGGGAAGCCTAAATGGTGTCCTGCCAGATGATGTGTTGCCTCTTTGCCTGGGTTGTCCCGTTTTGCATCAGACCTTCCTGGGGAAAAAAAAAAAGTGGACTTTTCACCTTTTCTTTTCCTACTTTGAAGTAATCACTATGGCTGTGTCGTCTTTAATAATAGCATGATGCAAAACACTGTTGACTTAAAAATTCAACTGAAATTCCTATTTGGTGGAGCTGTGAGGGGAAAATGGGTAGAAACATTTTAAGGGAAAGATACAGGGTTGGCAGTGCACGGAGGAGCCTGCAACTCAGAAGTGGTGCTGCTGAGTTGTTTGCACATGGAAAAGGGCAAGATAATCAAATGGATCAAAACTAGAGGTGGGCTGATTCAGACTGGACATTAGGAAGAAGTTCTTCACCATGAGGGTGGGGAGACACTGGAACAGGTTGCCCAGAGAGGAGGCGGAAGCCCCGTCCCTGGAAGTTTTTAAGCCCAGGCTGGATGGGGCTCTGAGCAACCTGCTCTAGTGGGAGGTGTCCCTGCCCATGGCAGGGGGGTTGGAACCAGATGATCTTTAGGATCCCTTCCAATCCTGATGATTCTATAATCAGGTTTTCCATTCAAACATCTTAAAATGGAACTGTATCTTTTCTTTTCTTTGCATCTACTTGGAGTTTTAAAAGAGCCATCAGCCTTGTTTTACAGAAATTAAGCTCTGAGCTGATAACAATTTACTTTGTCCTGCAAAAACCGGAGGAGGAGAAGATGAGATGGATTACAAAAATTCTCCCAGGGTTCAGTGCTGGAATTAATGGACCAGTGAGTGTCAAAAGATTTGAATTCTGAATCCTGCTTTTGTGCAGACTGGTCATATGGTCTTGGGAAATCACTTACTAACTCTTCTCTTTAGATCTTCTTGTCTAAAAGAACTTGGAAGTGCTTTATGTGTCTCCAGAGCTTTCTTGATTGCACTGACAAGTCCACTCCATGTGGGCAATGCCCTGTCATCATCCTCTCCTCTGTGAAATCTGGTTGCTGTGGAGGTGACATCTGGATGTGGCACTTGGGGAAGGTTTGTGAGAGCTCAGAACTCTCCTGAAGCAAACGTGACTTGTTGGAGAGGGACAAGTCTGGCTCTGGGAGGTAAAAGCAAGAAGAGGAGAAAACTGGTGATGCTTAGAGCTGGGAGTGGTGGCCCAAAGGGCTGGTAGATATGGCTGGGAAAAGCTGAAAGGCAAACCACCATGTCCTGGAGGTTTGTCCATGCTGGAGGCAGAAGCAGCTTGAGGGCTGATGCTGGGCAAGGATGGGAGGCAGCAGCTGAGCAGAGGGGGAGGTGGGGAAGGACAGACAGACAGCAGACATGCAGGGTCCTGGTCATGAGCCCTGGTAGAAGAAAGCACAGCTGAGCCTTAGGTGATCTGGTCCCTAATTAATGGGGATTTTCAGTTCCTTATCCTGGAAGAAAGAACCTCCTACAGATAAGCCCAATTCAATGGCATTACCGGGGATGATTTTGATTGGCATGATCCAGATTTTACAAGTTTTTCTCTTCAACTTCTGTCAAAACATATGAGTGAGTTGGAACGCCAAGCCTGTCTCCAAAAGGCAGAAAATATAATTAAAAAGGGACTTTGCATGTATTTCAAAGAACATTTACATGCTGAAGGTGTTTCAGTCTTTCATTTCAAATTTAATAGTGCTGAAGGGGTGAGACAAAGGACGTGGAGTTTATTGTTCCTTGATGGGGGCAAACCTGTTAATGGACTTCATAAATTGATTTTTGTGTCGTACTTTCTCTAATCAAACAAAACTAACTGGAAAAATCCTTTAACAAATTTCTCTGTGTGCAGCGTTTGAATGAGCAGCGCATCCTCTGGGTTACAGGGCCAGTGTTTGTTGTTTAATGACAGAAAGCAAGAAAAAC
This sequence comes from Megaceryle torquata, assembly GCA_024611175.1. Classification (NCBI taxonomy): domain Eukaryota; kingdom Metazoa; phylum Chordata; class Aves; order Coraciiformes; family Cerylidae; genus Megaceryle; species Megaceryle torquata. Next base: position 18,843 of record JANIJG010011372.1, read on the forward strand.
CCCAAACGTTAATGGAAATATTTTCATCAACTATTAATTTTCTGCAGACTTTCGCCCCGACTGAACTAATGTTGGTTTGGCTTTTGGGGGGAGCCCAGATGTTGCAGCAGAATGCCCAGGCATGGGGGATCAGCCTCTGAATGTGGTAGGGACCAAGGCTGGTAGAACCACCTGCTTTTATTACACTCAGTAGAAAGAGAAAAGGAAAATGCAAAAATACTAAATGTTCTCCTGGATTTAAAGCTTTCCCATTTTCAGAGACTTGCAGAAGTTTCCTATACTGTTTTCATGACCCGAATCATATCATGGCTTGAGTTGGAAGGGACCTTAAAGATCCTCTCATTCCAAACCCCTGCCACGGGCAGGGCCACCTCCCACTAGAGCAGGTTGCTCAGATGAAACTGGCTTCAAAATTATACCCTAAAAGCCCCCAAAAACTTAACTTCTCCCACCACCCAGAAGCTAATCCTATAAAAACCTCCCAACCTCGAGATGTTAAGATGTTCCTTTCCATTGTCAGCTTTCTGGCTTAGCTTGGCCTGGTGAAAGTGGTCTGGAGCTTTTTGAAAAAGGAAAGGAAGTCGATTCCTAGACATAGACACCTGACTTCAGGAATTGACACAGAAAGCCTCAAAAAAGGGTATTTCCATAAACCAATGATAATTGGCTGAGATCCTTTGAAATTCCGGTGCCTGCCAGGCTCCTGCTGGTCCTGTGGCACGCGTGCTGCTGGAGGTAGCTCTGCACTCTTGAAGTTGTCTGGTGCCTGAGGTTGTCCCAGGGTTTTCAGAAGGATGGTGGCTTTCCAGCCCTCTGCCATAGAGGGATGGCAGTTAAATAAGCCACATAATTAAGCCAGCAGCATCTACTGCCCCAGGCTTTCAAGAGCAGTTGGGAACAGTGCCAAATGGGGTGGTGATTCCAGCTCTGGAAGAGCCCCCCTGAAAGCAGGAGCCTGCTTGTGACACTAGGGTTTTTTTATTCTTCTTCTTATCATCATCATTTTTAAGCTTAACTCTTCTGCTTAACTCTTTTGTTCTTGACCTACTGTGGTCTTCTGTCCTGAGGCCAACTGTTGACCTTTGATGTCTCTAAGCCCTGGTTGTCCTGTTCTGATTCCCAGAAGGCTTGTGATGTTTTCCCAGCGCTCAGGCTGCTCCATGGCACTTGTGGCCGCTGCATCTTCCCCCAGCCTTCACCTCCTGAAGGGACATCTCCCTGAGTCAAGGGAGAAAAATCTCTCTTAGTATTTAACAGTGAGCTGTTACCCAATTTTACTACCCAGGGTTTTCCAGCAGAAGAGTGAGGAAGTCATCAGTGTGCTCAGAAGCAATAAGAAAAAAAAAGGTGGTAATGTTTTGTAGCTTACCTCAAAATGCGATGAGCAGTTGCTGCTGCCTCTTTGTCCTGCTGGATTCCCTTACAACGTAATCAATAGCATTGATTGGTCAATAATGGCATGTGCAGTGCTTGGGAGCTTTCTTTTTGGCCAGAAAGGCTGCGATGGAGATGAAGAGCTTGTTCCTGTTTGGTGCATGCAGGGGCACAGGGAAGCCCTGCTGGAGGAAAATCACCAGACTGCTCTTGGAGGTGTTGGAAGAAGAGGTCTGTGTCTGCTGTCACCAACCCATGTGGGCTTTGTAACCCCACAGTTGTACCCTGGGGATTCACAGTGGACCCCAGTGAGCAAAGGGGATGAGGATGATGGAGAGGGAAGATGAAAACCTGAGCTCTGCGGTGGGTTAGTGGCGGGATCCTGTCCAGGAGGGGCATTGACAGCTCTTTGCTGTGTGAGGGAACTTAGTTTCTGTCACCTCCTGGCACTGCTTTGCTTGGTATCTTATGTTGAGTTCTGGATTTGGATACAGCTGGAATAAAGTCAACCCTGGACAGGCTTGGTGCAGTAACACGCATGTGGTATGAGCAGGGGTAGGAGAAGCATTTGTCACTTGGCAAGTGAAGCTCTCGTCCCAGGCAGATTAGCTGCCTCCAGGATTACTTGTCCTCCTGAGTACCAGCAGCTCTTAGCTCTCTTTGGGAAGTTTTTCTGAGGTCTAAGAGTTCACAAGACCCAGATCTCTTCTTGCTACTGGTATTTGTTTGGGTTGTGTCCCTCCCAGAGAAGCATTGGCCATAGAAGAACACAAATTTATTATGGCTTTGTCCTTCAGGGACCCACCTAAAAAACCCCTATTGAAATAGAAGGGAATCAGCTGGTTTGTTCTGCAGCAAATATGTCTAGATCCAGGAATTGCTCAGGAATAGTGAGGCTGAAGTTAACCCTTTAAAAATCAAAACCAAACCCTTGAATTCCAAGGATAATTGTGGATCATTTCTGGATGTGGGGAGGCAGAAATCCTCACATAAACCCCTTGATTTTTGGAAGACAGGATGAGCTCAGTGCATCCAAGCTCCAACTGCTCCCAGAAGGGGACTGGGAGGAGAATTTGATAGATACAGTGAGAGTTTGTTTCCTGTCTCTCCATTGAGTCACCAGTCTCACCAAGACGATGTGCAGAGTGTGTCATAGCTTCAGTACACTTGGTAATTCCTCTGTGGCTCCTTGTGCTCTTGGTGCTCATCTCATGTAACTCCTTTGTGGTGACAAGTAGAGCCTGGCTGTACTTTCTCACCAGGCTCTTACCTGTGGTGAGGCTGTGCTGCTTTTCCAATAAACCCCTGTAGAGAGTGCCTGCTGGGTTTGCAAGGAATGCTCCTCAGCCTCTCATGCTGCTGATGGCAGCCACAAAATCTGGAGAGCCTGGAGGACAGCAGGTGACTGAGATGTGTTCTGTGTGCACCCTCACCTCTTGCATCTTCTAAACCCTGTGTGGGTGAGGATGTGAAGCACATCTCCAGGTTGGCACTTACAGGGTACAATGTCCAGCCTGGGCTTTATGGCTGCTCAAGCAAAGGGGACGCTAAGCTAAGCTGCAGGCTGAGGAGCTAACGGGGAGGAGAAGCAAGAGGAGCTGTACAGCTGCTCTTTAATTGACAGCAGCATTGATTTTTTTTTCTAATTGACATTTTCAGAGCAGATATGACAGGTTCTCTGCAGAGCCCGCCCCCCACTGTCACTTCTCTTTGCTCGCCCGCTTTGTTTGCTTTCTGCAAGAGAGGATTTTGTAAACCTCTGCCCACCAGCCACGTGGTCCCACTGCTGGAACACCGCAGAGGATTCCCTAATGACAAATACTCAATTCAGGAAGGCTCAGACTGAAAAACCAAAGTCCATACAGCAATCGAGTGTTGCTGTGATTTGCATCTGTACCTTGCTGTAGGTCGTAGACTCAGAATGGTTGGGGTTGGAAGGGACCTCTGGAGATCATCGAGTCCAACCCCCCTGCCAGAGCAGGGTCACCCAGGGC
>JANIJG010011373.1:0-17960 GCA_024611175.1 Megaceryle torquata
ATTTTTACATATATCTTATTTATATAACATATATACTTTTATGCCTTAAGTATACAAATATTTATGCATATGTGAATATATTTCTATTTTTTAACATAAAAATAAAAATAGCTATGTAAATTTAGCAGAGATCTGTTCTCCCAACTGCTGATATTCCTGAACAAAATTCCATGAACCACAGAGTTCAAGAGTTTTTAATTTGCAGCTTAAAACATGATCTCTTATGAGAAGGATTCAAGGATAGCAGAAATGGCAGGAGCACTACTGCATGTGACCAATACTTTTTCTGAGTTCGAAGTAGGTATCACAGGAAGGAGGAAGGTCTACCAGCCTCCAGCAACAAGACTGGTTGCAAAACTCCACTTTGAGATCATAGGTTACAGGCAACTTGGTATTACCTAGCCAGCTAGGAAGCTATATTGCAAAACAACAGCTATAAACTGTTAGTATATGTAACAATTACTATAATATTTATATTACATATTACAAATTTCTAATAGATCAAAATGTATGGTATAGTTTGGGTACACATAGGCAACTCAACAAATATGAACAATAACTCTTGAAAGTTTGGCAACAGCATTTTCTCACACCGTAAACGTAGCAATCCACTGGAACAAGATGAAGCACTGAAGTAACTACTTTTACCTTTGCAGTCATATACATCAGATTGTTCAGAACCATAGCTGTAGCCTGTGGTGATCCCCAGCCTTCTCCTCGTAGCCATCTTCTACTGTTCACCATTATTTCTCTGTCTTTCAAGGAGTCTTCTTCATCTTCATCTTGGCGACGAACGGTTGGCAAAGGTTTCAAGTCTACCAACTCAATATTGTTCATCCATGGCAGCAGATAATGCAGCATCACCTGTCTCCCAGCTGGGTGAGCTGTCTGGATCCTCTGACTGACTTCTGTTATTCCAAAATTAGGTACACATATGAAGTGCAAATCAGTAATGAGAACAACCACCACAAGGCCAGTAGACCATACTGATATAAAGTAATACCGATGCAGACATAATTTCTTTGTTTAGCTGACTAGGCACCATTTCAGAATCATGAAGTCCACAGTCTTCAGTAGAGCTCACTGAAGACACTGCTGACAACCAGCATGTTGAAGAAACCATACTAGTATATGCATACATATAAATTCTTATAATTGGAAGAGAGAACTGAAAACCTAGAACACGTAAAAATACACCAACTTTGGCAAAAAAGCACTTCTCCCCCCTCCCCCCCACTAGACCTAGCAGTTTTCTAAATTGATGTGAAGGGGGGTTATTCTGCAATTGTTTAAAATTGCTGCATTTTAAGCAATCTACAGTAAATAAGAAAATGCTAGAAAGAATAGAAGAATAATCTTTTTAAAAGTTGCAATTTTTTTCTCTAACATGATTTTTCATGGCTATTAGAAAGTCAGTAAAAGTATCTTTGATTCACGTTGATTCCTCTTGAATATACTTAATATGGTACTAAAGGGAATTTGGCACTCAGTAAATGACATTTACTTCCTTTATTATGATGTTATCTTGTTGTCCTGATTTTAGTGAATTACATATATATTAATTATTGAAAAATAAGAATTACACATTTTGTACAAAGTTTTTGACCCGATGAAGGTTTTTGTTTTGTTTTAAAACCATACCTGAGAAGATAGCAAGCGTTAGTTCAGGATAAGTCCTTGCTAATTCTTCTGACAGTTGATAATATGACATGGAATACAGGTGTGGTAAAGGAGAAGGCTGTCCCAAAACCCCATCTGTCCGCTGAACTTCCAGTTTGTGAGCGTAACGGAACATCTTTGGTTCCAAGATCTACAATAGTAAGGTTCAGAATTTGAAGCCAAATGTAGAGCTATAATGGAAATCTTTATATAAAATCACCTTTTAAATTCATGTATCAACTCTCAATTCATGTTTTCTATCTGCAGATTTCCATACATCTACAGTATTCAACAACATTCCAGTAATTTCCTAGACTAGCTGAGACTCACTTGATGAGTTTTCAGAAACAAATTTCAGAAATCTGCTTCTCATTAAGAATATTTTTTCTATACTGAAGCGTGAAGTACTTTTGAATACTTGTATTTCCAAATGGTATCAATTTCTGTTCATCTATGAGACCTTGATAGGAGCAACGTAATCTGTCATATGGCAGAGATGCACCAGGAGGCTAAAGCAGTTTGATTCAAAAGTCAGTTTTGACTGATCATAAGCAGTGGTGTCCACCTGAGAAGAAAGATGGGGCTAAAAGGGAGGGTGGTGTGAATGCTGACATATCAACACAATAAAAAAATAAACAACCCTGACTGCTACCCCAGCAGACAGAGTCAAGGGACAAGAAGGAATATAGCTCTCTCTAATGTGCTTTTGGACAAAAAGAAGCTATATACCACTGTCTTTCAGGGCCAAACCAGAAGAATCTTGATTTAGGCTTTGTCTCTTGAAAAAGCACACATTATGAAAATTCAAGTCTTCAGTGTTTAGTTCATGAAAACAGACAAACTTCCACTGAAGTTTATTTGTTCCAGGTAAGGACCTCACCTAAATAAGTACAAAGGTAGTGAAGGGGAAAAAAAAAAAAAAAAACAACCCAAAAAAACCCCAAACAAACAAAAAAAACCCCCACCACACTTTTAAGTTTAAAAAAACACCCACAACACTTTGTCTTTCACTACTGAAGCGACAACCAAATAATAACAATTATTTTAAAAAAATAATGCACAGGGCAATTTGTATTTAAAAAAAAAAAAAAGAAAAGAAAAAAACCCCCAAAACCCAACAAAACCAAAACCAACTTAATCAACATTAGCTTACAAACCTGTAATAGTTGCATAGCAACTTCATAGATAGCCCTAGTAGAATCAGCTGCTTTAAACAGTATCAGATTCAGGAGGGTCACTGTATCACACTGGTAATCCCTAGGGAAGAATTGCAGGTGTGAAATATTTAAAATTACATTTGGCTTTTAAAAATTTTAATTTAATAAAGTTTAATTTACAGGAATATGGCATGGGATAATGTAACAGTTTGAAAAGTTTCTCTAACACACACACACAAATGGGGGTGATCTTTTCTGACTGGGGGAAGAAAAAGAAAAAAACAGTTCTACATAAAAGCACACTTGAAAAATTAAAAGTTTTGAAAAATGCTGTAGTACCTGTTTTGGAACACACTGGCAATGGCTTTAAAACAGCCAGCTGCCACCCTCTTGGAACCTGTGTAACACCGGTCTACAGCCCAGTACATGAGGTTACTCTGGTCAGGGTTGAGCTCCAAGAGCAGCATGACTGCTTCACAGCCTAGCTGGTGAACCTGTATTCCAGAAAAGAAGAAATAGATATTTATACATATAGGAAAAAAGATCAACTTACAAAGATGGCATAAAATAGGGAAAAAGGTATTTAACTTTAAACAACAAAGCAAACAACAAAAAAAACCAAAACCAACTCAAAAAACCTGCAATACACAAAACTTGTTTTATCTAAAGCAAACGAGACCACAGCTTAAAACGGTATCAGGTAATTCTGTCAAACTGTTTTAATGTTCAAAACACAGCACTCACAAACACAGTAATAAGTTGTTGAAGCAAATCACAAGATAGCTCTATTAACTTTTTTTTCCCCTCAGTTCCAAGACTACCTTGAGCTATTTACTATTTGCACTTCTCTTACTACAAGCTGAGCACTGATCTTGAAAGCATCGGATACAGAAAAGCACATAACAGGGATTCCAATGGGATACAAGGGGATAGATCTATGTGGAGATTTGCATGTTGTCATGAATCGAAGTAGCCTCTGGAACTCTATTTTTATGTGGTCATAGTATTAATGCAATGGAAGCCCAGTGTTTTAAATCTAAAGCTTGTCTTACTGTTTAGAGGTAAACTTTGGTCTTTGTAACTCCAAAGGACCCCCAATGGACTCTACAGTCTCATAAGAGTTCATGTTCAACATCTCACCTCCTTTAAATTTCTAGATCTGCTTACTACTCCACCTTAACCCAGCTGGTAAGTTTATAAACGACACACAATGTTTCACTCCTTGCCTTGTGCTCTTCCATTCTGTTTTACCTGTTCTTAGACTGTGAGTAGGGACTGCCTTCCTCAACAGGGTGTACACACATGTTAAGGACAGTGCAAAAATGTGCACCACTAGAACATCTTTGAGCATAAGCCACTCTGAAGCACTTAGCCCAATCTGACCACAAAATTCATTAAAGCATATATTGCTAGATGCAAACCAATGTTGACATTTTCCTGTATTACCTTTTTATCTTGTGAATCCAAAATATTATCCAGCCATTTGTATAAATAGCCATCAGATGAGAGCCCGACATTATCTGCAACAGGGCCACAACACAGTACAGCAGACATAGCCTTTAGAAAGTAATTGAAAAACACTACATTTTAATAAGTCAGATATAGGAAGTCTTTTTACCAAGTCCACTAAGATATCAGAAACCCAACTTATATTCAGGCAAGGGAGGAAGACCAAGGCTAATAATCAAGTGTCTGACATCTTATTCAAGAAATTATCAAACCACCTTTTTCTCAACTCCCCAAAACAATGAATTGTCAACACTGAAATGCTGATATATCTAAGAGTTACAAGTCAGTTTGATTGTTAAGTATTCTTCTTCTACATTAAAGTCTTTCTCCTTAGGCCACTAGTCATGGGAAGTGAACATCTAGTAGTGATTTTAAGAAATTCCTACAGCAGGTGCAATAGTTTACAGTATGTAAATCTAGAATGCCATAAATACACACACAGGAAGAAATGAAAAAGAACTAAGTTATGAATGGTGATAACAACGTGAAAATTGCATCTAAAAGCCCAAATGTTAAAATTTACATTCAAAATTCAACATAACCTATTTCAAAAATCCAAAAAGTGCTAAAATACCTTTAATGCACAGTACTGGTGTCTGTTTATTCGCATGTTCCGATCACTGTATCTGTCCAGCGGAGTAAACATGATACTAAAAGGACCTGCCCAATGACTGAACAACATAAACAGGCTGTGGCGTAGACTCTGCTGTGGAAAGACACTTCTTCTCTGGTGCACTGTAAGAAAAGAGCACAGTTAGACATACTCTCCTTGTCACTCTTTAAAATAAAGAATACAAAACAGACCCAAACAATTAATATAAAAGGGAAAAAAAATAATGTAAAGACAAACTATTTCAACCTCATTATAGCTGGTTGCTAAGTTTACCATTGCCCTTTTTAATACCACTAGTGTATGAGAATATCTATTAGTCTAGAGAATTTACATGTACTGCCAACCAACAAGACTTTTAAGTCTCAATAAAAAAATACTTGTACATTTCCAGACAGTACAAAAATACCTCTTAAAAACCTATGCTGCTAAGTTACATTCAAAACAGATGACGTAAATTATTTTATGAATGTATTCTTAAACTTAAAAGTGGATTTTTGCTTAGTTTTTGTTCGGGGGCTTTTATTAAATACAGTCATCAGAAGTTCTTAAAGCATTTTTACATACCTGGAACATTTTGAATAATATTTGCCACTAAGGCACTGAAATGGCATCGGATATCTTTCAATGTATCAGAATCCTTTTCATTTTCTGCTTCTAGGAGTTGTCTTGTTAGATCGACATACTCAAGTAAAGTGTTGTTGAGGGAATGTGTTTCATTATCAAGGCCACCACTTGCACTTAAAATTTAAAAAAATCAAATAATATGATAAATACATACAATAATTTTTGAAAGCAACCCTCTTTTTTTAATTTAAAAATATCTACGACCTCATCGCTACAAATACAGTTTCTTCACCCAGCTTCTATTTCAGCATTAAATAAAAAGCTCTAATGAAAGCAAACTAATAACTGAGCCTCGCTGTCAGAAGTCATTCACTCTTCCACAGAATTAGTTCTTACACTGGGGACAAGTGTTAAAAAAATAATAACACTCTCCAACCAACCCCTCCTCCAAACCACACAATTTGTAAAACAGTAAAAATAATTACTGTGCTTGACTATAGACATCTACACTACCTATAGATTTCTGGGATGTTCATGACACCCTTTGACAATTAGCAGGTGATAGCAATTTATACATTTTACATACTAACTTCTTATCTTCATGGCTTTAGCATCTGACTGGATGTCTGTACTAAATTAGATAAGGATATTACAGACTGCATGTGATTCAAACCTGCCCTCCTTTGAAAAACAGTTGTTAGAAGGGTGATTCCTTTCTCTCCACTCCCTCCACCACCCTTCTACACTGGTACTGAGGGCAACTGAAAAGCATGCCTTGCACACCAAAGGCAACATTAGGAGGTTTATGGTAGCCCTTAATTGCTTGCTAGCTTCTACCACAAAGTCAGACTGGCCTCAAAGAGAGAAAAGCTGACTAAAGTTCCAGGGTGTAGACTGTGGTTAGGAGATATTATATGTATGCTAATTAAACACCTTAAAGAGAGACCTTAAAAAGATAAGAAGGGAGAGTATGATTTTAATGGCTACTCTAAAAAATCAGCATGCTGAAAGGAAGAAAGCCATTTTAGCAATGTTTCTGAGGGAACATTCTGAAATATACTGCAGTAGCTTCCTTAAAAAATGAGAATTTCACACTAAATATATTGCTAAGGTTGACAAATAACTGTTTAAGCATCATTGTCTAAGCAAATGGGAGGAACTAGCCTAACCACCTCCCAGCCCACCTGTTCTTACGGAATTCCACCTACTGCATAGAAAGAGATTTCTAAGAGATTTGTAAAACATTCAATGAAGAATTCTGCATGCTTGTTATACTGGGTCATGACAATACTAGTGACTTACTTCAGAAGCATAAACAACATCATTTTAGCAACGCTGCCCCTACCTGTGACTAATGACACCAGCATCTGCCAACAGTTCAAATATTCGTACTAGCTGTACTCGTAAAATGTCTCGACGCCTGCGCCGTTTCATGTTCTATTCAAGAGAGGAAACATAAAATTAAATGAAGCAGAGGAAAAACTAAGTATAAACCAGCATAGCATATAAAAGCATTATTATATCTGTATTACAACTGGCATCAATAACCAGGAGTGCCAACCTTTTAAGATGTTACAAAAATTGCTATAATAAACCAGACAATGAACAAAATTTGTTCTTGTTGCAACTCCAAGATACACTAGGTTTGTTATTACACGTATTATCAAAATAACACCCTTTATCAGTCTCCTATTGCAAAGTACAACATATTAAACAATAAAGTACAAATGACAATCTTTCTGCATATTTCAAAGGAGGTGATTCTGCCCTGGTGAGACCCCACATGGAGTACTGTGTCCAGATCTGGAGTCCTTAGCACAGTGAAGACAAGGACTTACTGGGGTAGGGCCACAAAAACGATCAGAGGGCTGGAACACCTCTCCTACAAAGCAAGGCTGAGAGATTTGGGGTTGTTCAGCCTGGAGATGACAAGGCTCCAAGGCGACCTTACCATTGCAATAGGACAGGGGTGGTGGTTTTAAACTAAAAAGAGGGTAGATTTAGACTAGATATAAGGAAGACATTTTTTTATAATGATGGTGGTGAAACACTGGCACAGGTTACCCAGAGAGGTAACAGAAGCCCCATCCCTGGAAACATTCAAGGTCAGGCTCAATGGGGCTCTGAGAAACCTGGTCTAGTTAAATATGTCCCTGCTCACTACAAGGGGCCTCAGCTAGATGACTTTCAAAGGTCCTCCTTCTAATCCCCCCAAAAATTATGATTTGCATGCAAGTCTTACAAAACACACTATAGCCCAGTAACATTTTGAAACAGAAGTGATGTACCTTCCCATCATCTGTATTTAATTACAAATTTATTACTAATAAGAACACGACAGTTACCACAAAAACCACCGAGTAATCATCTCTGTGTTTGTGTTTGCAGAGATTATTATTTCTATGAATGCCTACAGAAGCTTCTAAACTTTACATGGTCTTCATCAGAAAATGGTCACCAAGAGCAGCTGTCAGGTGAGCTTTGAGCCTTTTTCATTTTAAAATACAAAACCAACGAAGTTGGCAGACAGCAGAACTCAATTCTATGTCTTAGGTTCTATTAATCGTGGACATGTTACCAATGATACAATGAAGTAACAATTGTAAGGTACAAGGAAATAAAAGAATTTGGAAAAGATTACAGTATTTTCATAATTTGAAACAGAACCTCTGATACAGGAATAATGCAGAGCTCAAAAGAAACAAAGCTCTTCTAATGAAAACATCTCACAACCATTTAAAAAAGTAACCTCTCCCCTTTTTATCTGGTATATTGACTGTTTTTAAGTGCAGAAATGAAAGAACATAACTAACATTGCTTTATTACCATTTGTGAGAAGACAGTTAAAACTGTGTAATGAATATAGTGGAAAATATCTAGTTACCTCTGGCCTTCTTTCAAGTGCTTCCTTAATTATAGGATGTAATTCTTCTATTAATTCCCTGAATTGAGTTTAAAAAAAAAAAAAAAAAAAAAGGAGGATAAAAACAACCATTAAACATCTCGTCTGGAAGATGTTTCACAGCAACTAGTGTTACAATGTAAGTTAAATCACCCTCACGTTTTCCTTCTTTACCTGCACCTTTCTGAAATAAATCAGCATTTAAGAAACATTTCCTAGAAAGCTCTTTTCCTAATTTAAAGTCAGACTACCAAACTGATGTCTCAAAAATTACCACTAATTTTGCAGTCACCAAGTATTATTTCTATCACAGATGATTTTCATTTATTTCCATATTCAGGCTTTAACAAAGCTTTATGGTGCAAATAGATTCTATTAGAAAAAAAAAAAAAAAAGGAGATGTTGGCAGCTTATCATACAATGCTCTTTCAGTAGTCATAGTGCATGTATTTGTTAATAAAGATTGTTTCTTTATGGCCAATAACACCATGATGACAGAAGTCAGACTAGTCTCTATAAAAACTGGCTAGTCTCTATGAAAAACTCTTTTTTTCATCCCTTAATTGGTCTGAAGCTTTGCAGTCTTTATTACTAACTCCATTCCTTCTGCCAATCTAAGACTCTCTTACGACTCCAAAAAGGGGGCAAGGAAAGGGGAAGGAGGTCAGTAGTATGGATCTACTCAAAGTGCTAAGGTAAAAAAATTTATTTTTATTTAATATTTATTAATGTAGTAACTACCATCTCACTTAAGATTTGTTGGAGTAGGACACAGTTTCCTGCACTATTGTAATTCAGACATATCAAAAGCACAATCCACTTCAAGTTTTCATGACGAGTGACTGCCTCCTCTGCTACATCATTCAAAGGCTCTCCTTCAGGAGAACAGGTTCAGGTGATGAGGAAACTGAACAAATTGTTGTGGTGTGCTCAATTACAAGAGACTTATGCAGGGTTAAGGATTGTTTTAGACTTTCTTCCAAGTGACTTGGCACAGATTTAATTCTGCTACAGTAGGTGACAGTTACCAGCACCCAAACTAATCTACATGGATTTGTCATGGGTACAATATTTAAGAAGGGTGTATTGGTTATGAAGTTACAGGAAGTTTACTCAGGAAGAAGGGAGAGGGGGATGGAATGTGCCACAAATTTCAGAAACTTCAGCACTAGTCAGAGAACAGTTGTGACTGGAATTTTTTTCAGCTTGATCCAAAAATCTCTTTTTAGAATAGTTATCATGAAACTCCTACAGACAAAGAGCTCAGAAACACAGGTATGTTGGCAATACTGATAAGGAGAGTTTAGTAACTCTTACAAACATAATTATAATTAATATTTCAGATGCTAGTAATCCACAGTCTGTTACTTCATATAAGGGCAGCATTTAATATCAATAAAAGGCAGCTGTTTATTGTTTCAACTACCTTCTTTTCCTTTATGCAGACATGACCTTTGCATAAAATTATTTCAATCTCTAACAATCTCTATCACACCATTAATCCTAAAAAATACAATGGTAATCAGTTTTCACAGCTCTTAAAATTCTTAAAAGACAAAAAAGCAAATCTGCTTTTCTGAGCTCTGATATCCCAGCTTTGTAATCAATTAGCATAAAACCAGACAAAACACAATAGTTACCTAAAAGCTCCTGGGTTGGTCCTGCCAAGTCCCAGCACAAGGGATTCTGTAATTTCCATGCTCTCAGAGCGCATCATTGGAACTATGTGCTTAAACAGGGAGGAAGGGGATGGAATGCCAATGATCTAAGAAGAAAATCAGAATAAAACAGAATGAAGACATTACCAAAGAATCCTGTGGTGTGACATTAAAACAACTGCTGTAATTTTTAGTCTTCTCATGCTGATCAGTGACTTAAAATAATAAAAATTAAATTTTTGATCTTTGACTTGGAAAAAGACTTTCTGAAGTAGTAAAGTAGTATTAACTACTTTGCCACTCTTTGTACAATTGGATTTTCATTGGATGACAGTGAATGTGCCTCAACACAATAAAAAGGTTCTTTGCATGTTTGGTGTATATGCCCTCCTTAGGGAGAGGAAGCAGACTTCTTAAGTCCCAACTCCTTAAGACTCCACTGCAGCTCTCAAAGACAACAAAGCTTTCAGTCTATAGTTTCTCAGATTTAGCGAAAGTATCTTTGTACTAAATGAGAGGAATAGGCTGCTTCTGTCAAAAATCTGCTGCACAGTCCATGAGTTATCTTCACCTCTACTGTACCTTCTACAGGAAGCCAAAAAGGAGAAGAATAAGAAGGGAAGGAGAAAAAAAAAAATCATCTGCAGGTGATATGAAGCAAGGCAGACAGAGGACTGTCTGTGGTTGAGAAAAATATAACAGGACACGTCATGCCTGAATAGGTCACTGCTTCAGTTACTGAAGTGAGAGGCTATTTGCTCAGAATTGCACAAGTCTAGTGACAGCAACCTCCCACCTACCCTTAATGGTAAACAAAACATTTCCTGATTACTACTAGGTAAGACTTTGAGATTGGGTTAATGTTTTTATGACACAATGCCTTAAAAACCTTAGAAACACAAGCAAAAAAACCGTCTGCAGCACTGGTTGGGAGAAGCGAACTGAACACTATCCTAAATAAATGAAAGACAAATGTAGACTAAAACAAATTACACAAATTAGACCAGTTTCTAAGAATCCTGTTATTATAAGCATCAAGTGTTTCTACTTCCAATAACATGCAGACCTATTTATTTACAGCAAGCATTAGAAGAACCTACTCTTGAATCAATGCTATAACCACTGTCGGGAGTGGACGCCAGCGTCTCAGGAGGGGAACATCTCACAGACCCTGTAGAGGTGGAGGAGTTTGAAGATGATGCTGCACTGCAGCAAAGAATCAGGTAGTTTCTCCAGAGCCCAATATAGGAGTCACTGCTTGTAGTAGTATTCACTTTCTTTGCATTAATAGGGCTGCTATTAAAAGAAAAATAAATATAAGCCATTCATAGTAAATAATGCTTACCAGGTTTCACTTTGTTTTTCTACTGAATTTATTTTGCAATTATTTAAGTTCCATGGCTTCAGAAATTGTTAATGTGGTAAACTCTAAAAAAAATTTTTCAGAATAGGCCCGTACATCAATAATTTATGCTTTTATAGTCAAATCTGTTGAACTACAATAAGGCCAAAGGTATGAATGAATTAATCTTTACAGCAGATAACTTCTTTTCCAGGTAAAATTGCTTTCATTTTTTGTTATATAAAGCTGAATTAAACCCACAAAAAAATATTAAGTCTGTATGTCACCTCACTGAAATGTAAGGACATTACAATATTCAAAGACTATTCAATTATGATATATTTTATTTACTTTAGAAATTAACTTACTTTATATCCACTTGTGGAGACAACAGTTGGAGTCTGGTATAAGCAAATGTCCAAGCATAGCTTACAGCTGTTGGGCAGTGTTTTGGAAGATTTTCCTGTTTCATAAAACTTGAGAGGCTTATAATCCATGGATCTTGGCCTTGAGTCACGTGTGCAAATATCCATATATGTGATGGACTGACCACATCAAACTGGTGGCTGATTGGTGAGGAATTCCAGTCAGCCAGAGTTTGTAAATCTATTGAACTTGGGCAGTACAGTAAAGTAGTCTGTGTGCATAAAAATATCCAACAAGGCAATAGTTAATATCCATGTATATTAAGTAACAGTCTTTTCATTAAAATCTAATCTGTTAAATATCTAATAAATTAGCAGTATCAAAACCACATTTGGAATAGATAAAGAACATTATTTAAATTATGGGGTTTTTACAGAAATTTCTAATGTGGACAGTTATATAAACATGCTATTTGGGAAGGAACTGGCTATTAGGAAATTGCAAATTCTGGAAAAAAGACCCTTTCACTCACGATGAATTAATTCTTCCAAAAGTTTCTGGATTCTAAAAGCCTTATTACTGAATTCCAACTTGTTTACTAAACAAAAAATCAGAAGAGCTTTTCATTGATACTTAGGAGTTAATGGTAAATACAACTATGGAATGAAGTTGTTATTCATTAATAGCTATTATAGCTTTCATCACGGATAAAGGACACTCTGTTAAGACACTGTATCACTGCAGAAAAAGGCAGTGGTCCTTGCATCAAAGAAATTGTAATCTATGACAAAGATGAGAAAAGACAGATGTATATATAGCTGTCTGTATGTATATGGTGGTCATAATGACACATTATTGATTAGAAAGCTTACCATCATGGTGCCAGCCTCAAAACATTGTTTAGGTTTTTTTGAGTTTGTTTGGTGGTTTGGTTTTTGTTTTGGGTTGGTTGGTTGGTTTTTGTTTGGTTTTTTTTGGTGGGTTTTGTGGGGTTTTTTGTTTGGTTGGTTTTTTTAAGGTGACAAACATTAGTTAGCATAAACACAGTGACATAATCATTCTAAATATAGACAATTTATTTGGGACGTTTTGCAGAATTACCTCACCTTATATCCAACTTAAACATAAACACTCCTACCTGGTCAGCCCCAGTGAGATGTATGAAACTGTCCAGGATAGTAGCACTTAGTCTGTCCATTACATCTATAGCCAACTCATCATCACTCTACAAAAGACAAAACACAAAGCTTAAAGAGCTCAAAGAAAGTCAAGATAAAGGCACTTTTATTAAGCATCACAAGAATGGGTCATCAAGCCTCACCTTTGAAATTTCTAGAAGTGTGAACAAGGCCCTTATTTCTCTGAGAACGCTGACAGCTAATCTCCTGGTGGCAGGCCTTGTGCTGCAGAGGATGACCAAAGCAAAGCCTTCCACCACGTGAAATACACTGGAATAAAGGGTCCTCTCCAGAGGAAGGGTATGGGCAGCCCCATTGGATACACCACGCTAAGAAAAAGATGGCACAAGTTAAGCAAATTAAGAAAAAAGTAAACAAAACCAAGCTATAGTTCCATTATTGGCAATGGCAGAATTAATCCTAAATTGTTGAGATCTTGTTTGGCTACTAGACAAATTCTGCATTATAAGAATGGCATAGTATCATCTACTTTGGTTTTTTTTTTTTTGGTTTGGTTTTTATTATCTTTCTGAATTGAGTCCAAAAAAATATTACAAGAGAGTCTTTCTTATTTCATTTTCTCATAAGAATGATGCAGCGAGGGTAAAATTAAAAATAAATAATACTCTTACGTGTAGGATTGTATAAAATTACATTATTTGAACCCTTTCTGTCTACTATTAAAAAATGGACCTTTTCTTCTAGTTTTACTATTTAACCACTCCTACTTAGTGTATTTCCAGTCACAGATGATGACTTTTGATGTAAACAAAAATGGGGCCATGAATTAGTGTTTAAGTAATACTTAGAAGTAATTTTTTTGGGCCAAAATGCTGCTTTAAAATAATAGGTCTAAAAGTCTTCAAGCACTGTAAGAAATTAAGCTGAATTTTTATTACTTAACAAAACCAATAAAGCCTACTAGCAAAACTGTAGGTAGATTCAAACCACATTTTAACACCAAAGGACCTTATTTTGAAATACCTGAGAATCTTGGTTTTTATTGTGCATTTGGGCTGCTTGTTTCCACTGATTTATGAGCTGCACTAACATTTTAACTGCATTGTCAAGAAGCGTTGGGTGGACATCAGTTACTTCACGCACAATAAAATACACAAATCCTGAAAGAACATCTTCCCGCCAATCTGGAAAATCAAGCATTAATGCTTGGAGAGTATTGAAAGCCAAGGCACGAAGTTCTTCATCCATATGAATTGTCAGCCTGTTTAGAAAAAAACATGGGTTATCAATACCCTAGATTGGCACACTCTGGATTTTTATGAATTAAAGTTTGGTGTTAACTCTTCCTCCTTTACCATGCAACCTAGAAGACTTCCCCACAGATGCATTTGCTGCTCTGAATGCATCTGAAACTGGTTACTGATAGAAGGTGCACACATTATTACTAACTCTCACATTATTATTAACTTTTTAATATATGTAACTGAACACATTATATGCAACAATTTGTAATTTCAAAGCTACCCTGTATTTCTGCACCAAGACCATTCTTCTATTAAAAATAAAAAACTTGAGGAAGGTTATCACTCTAGTAACACTTAAAGACTGTCTGCATGCACCACAAACTACATATCCTTCATGAATGTTGAGTTTACCCATCTGCAAACACCTGCCTGTCCAGTTGTCTCAACTACTTATCAGTACTGATAAGGCACATCCACTGTAAACTGAGATAAGACATGGAAGAATATGGGTAGTGTGGGATAAAATAAATAGAAAAAGGAAGCAGGATTAGTAGGGAACAAGAAAAAAAGTTTCCCTGTAAGCACCTGTCTCACATTTTGCTAACGTCCAACTAGAAAGAAAAAAAAAAAAGACAGGGGTAACAAAAAGTTCAAAAACAAAGTAACAGAAATAAATTCCTACTTTTCAAAAAGTTCTCCCTAAAAATAATTGCAAGATCTCCAGGATAAATTTACCTCCTGCTATTCTGGCCCTCTAAGACTTGACCAACTGCAGAAAGTCAGCAGGAATGGGAAGAATGGATTCTGTGTGCAGTGGACTCATATAACATACTGCACTGATAAACTCTTATACACACAGTATTTAAAAAGGAGCATCAACTAAAAGCAGCATTTAATTTCCCTTACCTTGCAAGCAATTCAATGAGGTCAGTCCTGCTCATGCCATCTGGAATCAGTCTTGGGATAGCAGCGATGCAAGTTCTGAACAGATCTATTTTAGGTTTTCTCTCACCCCTGCAAAAACAGTTTATAACCGACAAAAACATCAGGAAAATCTATCTCACTACATCACAAGTATTTTCAACTTTTTCAAGTTAAAATTAAGGAGATGATAATTTTTTTATCATTAATTAATGAAATTAGCATTTACTTAACAGTCAACTAAAAAGCCAACAATTGTCAAGTATTAATGATGGCACCTGCAATATTGCAGCACAAAAATGTGACAAAACTGTGACAGTGAAAACATTGTAATTCAGTACATACGTAATCATGTCTTCAGGTTCTTTATTGGACATCTGCACACTAGTCATGCACATGGGCCTTCCAACTTCTTTGTCCAAATGCCTAAGAATGCTATCTAGTGCTTTTCTGACTTGAGGGTAGTAGATGGACATTCCTGAAAAGCCAAAGAATTCTGATGACCTCTTTCATTTATTCTCATTTAATTTTCACATTTTTATTAAAAGATTTGCCACTTATCCAGCTTAGTCTTGTACAAAAGATGACATGAATCACACACTTTAAATGTCAAAAGAAATTCATGTTAAATGAACAGTAGGGTGGAAATTTCCTTCAGAAAGAACATAAACAAGGAAGCAACCATTAGTTGCTCTTCTGTTTTCTCAATTCTGAGCATTTAAGTTCTAGTTTAGATTTTACATGTTGAAACAGTCCTTTAAAGACAGGTGGTTCATCCACAGACGATCAGCAGAGCACAGGCATCAAAAATGTCTTATACTACTTCACCTGTGGGACATTTGGGACATTCTAGAGTAACACCAAGGGAAAAAAACCTGCCATGTCATTTACCATGCTAACTGCACTCAGGCTTGACTTCTTTGTGCTAATTTGGCAGTGCAAAACACTTCAAAACAAAAGCCACGGATTTGGTCTGGGATACTAGAAGGTCAATACTGTCTAGCAGCCCTCTCTAGAGAATCAAAGCAATTCCGTTAAAACAGATCATCATTAATTCTCACCAACTATTAAAATAAATACAGAAATAAAGTTAGGCAAATGTATTGCTTGGGAATAATAAAAGTGTACACACATACTGTAATGCCAGTTTAGAAAAGAATACAACATACCTATAACTTTTGCTTCCTCATCTGTCAGTGTTTTATTAAGGAAAATTTTCTTCACACGCAGAGTATTTCCTGAGGGAAGAACAACTCCTGTTGTTGGCATTGGTGGTTCGCCATCTTTCTGCTGCAAGCTATCTGCTATGACAAGGAAGACTCTGAGGCCAATATTCATCCTCTTCAATATAAGAAAAAAAAAAAAAAAAAAAAAGGGAAAAGGAAGGAGACAACAGAAGAAATTATAATACTGAAGTAACCAGATGAGGCAAAACATGAACTGCAGTTTTCCTCTCTTTTAAACACACATCAGTACAGTTCCAGTAAGACAGGCATTATTTACATGTTACATATTAGAGTAATGAAAGTAACAAGAATAAAGTTTAAGCCTTCGGTGCCACCCCACATCTCTGATTCCAGCTAACTGACTTGGCTCAGGCTAATATACTGAATATTTTATAGTACAGAGCACTAAAGGACTTAAGATGAGTATCTCAAGAATGCCATACTGAATACAGACATTGCTTAAATGTCTCATCTGTTAGACTCGGTCTTGAACCATAAGAGCTAGGTACGACTTCCCTGAAAAAAGGCTTTAGTCATAGTGTAACAAAAATACATACATACTTACTGAAATAACTGGGAAATGAGCTGCTAGCTTACTCACCAGAAATGAAACAGCAAATGCACATGACTACAATTACTTGTATAGTTTTAGCAGCACACCCCTTCAGATATTCAGCAATCTGCTTTCATTCCAGCTCAAAAATAGTTAACCACTTTCCCCTCACAAACTGCTCGATGCCCTGTTCTTGCTGCATGTAAGTAATGAGATTTTTTACCTCTGGATTAATAGTGAAGGTTTTAGGCGATTTTCCAACACTAAGAAGATCAAATATTATTTCTTTCATTGCAAAATCCAAACGTTCCTTTAAAGAAAAATAGATATTATATTATCTTTTCTGTTAATAAGCATAGTTTAATTTCTTGGCTTATAACCCATATGCTGGGTGTCATGTCTTTAAAATTGAAAAAAATAAACCTAGAAAAGTTTTTGGAACATTCTTTTTTTACTATTTATTCTTATGACAATGTTCTTTTTAAAATATAGTACAGTTCAACACAGATCATGCCCTGATATGGTTGAACCATTCCCCCTGAAAAAATTCCCCAACAATTCTGCTCAATTCAAACGTGTTTCTACAAATAAGCTGGTTTAGATAACTTAAAATTAGTGATAAAAAGAGGAGCCCTAGGAAACAAACATAAACAGTGAAAGGTTGGTCCTGCCTCACTCCTGTATGACCAGAAGCAAATAATTCTGGAAGCTGAAGCACAGACAAGCTGTCTGTAAGATAGGAAAACATGTCTCTAAGGTTATAGATGAATGAGAGTTTATCTTGTGAGATCATACCCTGCATTTTGATATTAAGACAACAGAAGCCCCTAAAACAATATAAATCATAATGCAAAACTAACTACACACTACTGCACACATTGTCTATTTCTTCTGTCTACAAAGGCTAGTCTCCAGGCTAAATCCTGTTTGAATGCTTTGTCCCTTATAAAAATATTATAATGCCATATGCTAACTGCATTAGGATATATATTATACACACACACCCCCCCATGTGTATATAGTATATAGATTTATAGTATTTATATATGTTTAGTATAGATATATTACATAGTATATATATTTAGATACACAGCAGTGCAATACAAA
>JANIJG010011373.1:18737-48429 GCA_024611175.1 Megaceryle torquata
CATAATGTTCGTACACAACAGTTACTGAAGTTTAAGTAAAATAAATAATTTTGCCAGTGGCAGAAAGAGAATGAGTCATTTCATTTGTTACACATATTTTGGGAAATTCTACTTAAGATGTAAGACCATTAAGTAAGTGGAAATATTTCAAAAATTAACCTTAAATTTACATTTCTTCCAAATAATGTTCATCCTATTCTTATAACTCTACCTGTATTCTTACCTGAGCAATGAACTGAATAATCTTCACAAATATATTCAGAGGTGTGTCTCGTGGGACCACGCTACGCGATCCTTTTGGAAAAAGTGCTGATACAATGCTCATGAGGCGGCTACAAGAATTTAGAAACAAAAAGAGATTTAAAAAAAAATAATAAAAATCACTTTTTATAATAGCATAGATGTTCAGTTCAAATCTGGAAGAGATTAGGAGGGTTACTACTAAATAATACAGAGGCATATGACAGGTAGGATGACCTGCAGAAAGTACAGCCCTCTACTGTCACAGGTAACTGTAGCATGGGTTCTATTGATGAAGTGACCAAACCCCTGCTTTTAACAAGTTAGTAATAATCAGGAGGAGGGGCAAAATCTGAACAACTATTCCAAATTCTCATTATGCTAATTTACAATGAGAACCTTTTCATTTCCAGTCCATACTTGCTGATGGCCACTTCATACTCTATTTATTCTGGTACCATGAGTGCCTTCTAACTTTAACAAATTTCCCGCTGCTTAGCTCTCCAACCTCTTCCATCCCTGAATATCCCTGCAAAGACATTTGTAGACTCTAGTCTTTCTCCTTGTCAAAGTAGTCAAGTTCTTTTTCTCTCATTTTTGTATGAAGATGAAGTCTTTGTTCCCCTGTTTATCTGATCAGACTATCCCTGAGCTGGGGATGGTCAAGAGCTCTTCTGATATCCCTAGGGGGGAAGAAAACCCCACCAATCATTAGTTTCACATCCTTTGTGTAATAAGCTTACCTTTGAGTTACAGTGTTGCTTTCACATTTTATTCTAATAACATAAACCCACAATAACCTATACAAAGATTCCAGTGCAACTCGAGACATTTTGGGATCTTTATTCTGTAAAATAAATGAAAAATACAGTTACTGTTGCCCGTGAGACACTCAGAAAATTCTATTATTATTCTTTTGACATTTGAGAATATTTTCAAGTACTTTTAGCAATGAAATCTGATGTGTTTAATGCAGACTACAACTTTTAATATGCTTTCATAAAAATAACTGATGTTGCATATTTCCAATACTACCTGAATATTTAACTACAAATTCCAGAATTCTTTTACACGTCTTTCACTCTGAAAACAGAGAGGTAACTAAAAAGCAGATACTCCTCTTGAGATGAACACCAAGAGTGTATTGCTTCCTGGAACTTTTCTCAGGAAGCCATTGGTTACAAATACCTAATTTATAGCAAACTAACTTATAGTTTGTCTAAAACATGAGAGTAGCTGCTTTGGATCAGGCACAAAGTGTAAATCCATCCTTCAGTTTATATCAGCAGACAGTAGCAGATGCAGAAGAATGCAAAACAGAGCGGGCACACAAGGATACTTCCCTGGGTGGGCATTCCAGGCTTCATCCAACTTAGCCATTTCCTCTGGGCTGTATTAGTATTTGCTCACAATGGATTTTTATCCATTAAGACAGCTTTTTCTTGAATTAATATAAAATCTTGGGGCATAATTCAGTTTCAATTATGCACTGTATGAAAAACAATTATTTTATGTCTTAAAGCTGCTACTAGGAGTTTAGCTTTGCTCCTCGTAGCTCCCAAACTGTGTAAAACAGTAGTAACTAACATTCTTTGTACCAATTCCAGCAATCCCTTTTCCAACTAGGGATTCTTGCTGTATTCATAATCTTGAAGCATCCAGTGAGATTTGTGGAATTTGCCATAGGTATTTGCTTAAGAGCAGAATAAATAATTCCCATAAGTCATCTTTTTAGGTATTTACTCAGGTAAAACAAACAAAAAACCTCAAATAAACAAACAAACAAACCAACCCTACCCCCCAAAAAAAAAAATTCCATCAGAAGCATCTCCAGTGAAGTGTCTCTGTTTCGAGACATATCTTTGTGATTGTTTGAACCTAACTAATTTCACATTTTGTAGCCTCTAGCACAAGCCAGTGAGTCAGAATAGCTGACTACTTTATCTTCCCAGGACAAGCTAACTGCAATTTCACAATAGGTGTAAGTGGATCTAAGACCACACTGTTTGAAAAGAGATGATCTCATCCTTGGTTTGCTCCTCCACAATCTCACTGCTCCCTTTGCACTGACTCAAGCAGTAAGAAAGTCCAACTTGCAACACTCTGCACAATAGACTATACAAAGGAGAGTAATTTGGATGACTTTAACGTGAGTGGGTTGGGACTACTGGTTTAGAAGGCAGCTTACCTTAAGAAAGGCTAAAAGCCTATCACAAAATCACAGAGACAAAAGTGGTACTTCGCAGACAACATACATGACTGTCAGAATATTAGAGGGAATAGCTTAACCCAGTTTATGTCAGTGATAGTGCTGTTCTACCCTCCCTTCACACTCATCAATGTGTTCCTGTCGTCCATCACCTCTGAATTAACAAACCTGCAACTAAGCAGTGGGTAAATTTAGGAAAAATCATTAGACAAAGTCTAATGAGTAAGAAATTACACCCCTCTGTGGTTAGTATTCAGATGGGTAACTGTCCCACTGTCCAGTTAATTTACCAGCAGTGCTGCTGTGATGAAGAAGCAAAAACTTGTAATTGTATGAGAGGGTGGGTGAGTCTGTGATAGCTTTGAATTTAATCAACTTAAACAGCAAAAAATCATGGGGTGATTACTCAACACATCTAATCTAAGGCCAATAGTTCTTGATGTTCAAAGTAGCCTGGTGAATTCAGTCTAGAGTGAGTAATGATTCCATTTTCTTATTTCTGATATTCCAAAGGGGAACTTAATTTCCAGGTCCAGAAGAAACCCAAAATATATTACTGGCTTTCAATCATTTAAGCAAATCACTGGTACAGGTATCAACATTCTACCTGGTAGGACGTCTATCATCTGATATAGCTACTTCTGATTAGTTATGACAAAGTTTGCTGCTTTGTTAAAAAAAGAATGCACAAGGGGACGTTTGTCATTTAAAGAGTTACAAAAGAAATAAAGCAGTATTTCTCATTTCTTAAGCACTGAATATTTTCATCATCTCTTACTATAACTAGGAACTAGGAAAAAGGCTGGAAGCAAATGGCTTTTTGGGTCTGATTTATGGCGCACTTCTTGTATACTTGGTGATAATATGCTACTACTTCCTTTCCTCTTTGAGATTACTGCAAACAAGAACACAGTATATGTGGCTTTGAAATTCATCAGTTGGGATAAATTTCTATTTTTTCAGTTGATGCCTGTCAGACTTTAAAGCAGTCTATGGGGTTGATTTTTTTCAAACGTAGTTTTGTTTAAAATCGTAAAGTATTTAACATAAAGTGTATCATCAGTCTATGGAATAAACTGTCAGGAACTGTATCTCTGTTACAAAACCAAAGAAGAAAGAGCAAATGTACAGTGGTCTGACATGACACATTAAGATGAGTCAATGAA
Organism: Megaceryle torquata; assembly: GCA_024611175.1. Classification (NCBI taxonomy): domain Eukaryota; kingdom Metazoa; phylum Chordata; class Aves; order Coraciiformes; family Cerylidae; genus Megaceryle; species Megaceryle torquata. The sequence goes on from JANIJG010011373.1 coordinate 22,353, forward strand.
ACATATCTTAATGAAGGCAAGAAACAAAACAGCATTTTTTCCATGTTAGTCAAATGTAGTCACTTACTGAAGAAAGTACTTTTTAATACAGATGTTAAACTTTTCTTCTGTTCTGAACTAAAACAATTTCTACTTTTTAAAACCTGCAAAACCAACAGTGTAAAAGTCTTTCAAGTTAGTGCACTGCAAGTTGTTATAGTAAATCAGTTTCACATTTTTTTACTGTGAAAATGTTTTCAAGTTTGCTCACGTGCAAGACACTTTTTGAGATGAATTATCAGAAAAAAGTCATACATCTAAAGAGGTAGTTTACGTCCAGTGGAAACATGCATTGCTGTTCAGGGAAACCAGCTGTGTTATTAATACTCAATCTCACAAAGCCACATTTTCACCCTCAAGGAAAAAATGATACAAGGTAATTTTACGACCTTTCTCCTTTACTCCCTGACAAAAAAAAAAAAAAAAAAAAAATTCTTTGAAACATCAGCCATTCTTAATCCTCTTGCTTCTTAGGAGTACTAACAGTAGTTAAACAAAGAAAGGAAAGCACAAAATACAACAATTAACAGGAAGGGAAAAAAAAAAAAAGGCAAACAAAAAAACTCCGAAGTATTTACATGAGACAAAGCAACATTTCACTGAGTTACAACAACATATTAACTCACCTGCAGTGTTTCTATTTGTTTTCTGATACTGTTGTTAGATGGCATCTAAATAAAGCAATGTGAGACAGCAAAACATAACAAACATGAGAATGGAAGGCACATGCATGTTAGATGAAAAAAAGCACAAAACCAACAGATAGCTTTCTAGTAAAGACTCTATTCAGTAGAAATACAGGTTTTGCTACAGTGGCAGAAAACGTTCTTCCAATGATCAAGGTTTTGCAGTAAGAGACACTGAGGTTAAACTGTGAAAGAAAATTACTCTTTTCCACCCAACAGTGGTACAGGATGTTAGACACTTTTCTCTCCCACTTCAGCAGATTTCTTAAATGTTCCTTCTCCCTGTAAGAGTTGTAAGGATATCACAACTGCTCAGCTTCATCCAAGAATCTATCAGCTTTCAGACTAATTCTGGTAGGTTTGTCAATCTAAACGCTAGTCAATAAAGCAAGCAAAATGTTTCACAATACTGACCCAGTGTTACTGTCTGCTGAACAAATTCAGATTTTGCCTACAGTAGCATTTAAAGAAATGTTCAGCTGGGCTAACTGCTGAAACAGCATCCCAGCTGCTCTGTGGGACACGGCCAGCTATATGTATACCAAGAAACACCCTTTGGTACACTCCTGGGCTAAAATGACTCTTAGAACTCACTTACGTGCTATGTGCATCAGCCCCAACCCCCTAGGTTTCCTCCCTTCAGCAAGGCTAGCGTGTTCTCCTCATACAATAAGCCTGCTTGAGGATAACTAAAGGTAGCTTGCACTGAAAACTAGGCCAAAGATTTACAAAGGCAGTGAACGTTGCTAGTACAGGATCAGGATTCAGAGCACTCCCAAGAGAATTATCAAGTAGAGCACAGCATGGAAATACTGCAGGTTAAGGCAGGGCATGAATATACTATGCATCAGGTTCTATGGAGCATCTGTGATGATGTGAGCCTTCACACCACAGCAAATGGGAAATTGCTGATGCCTGTCACCAAAGTGTGACTGCATGGTGTTCACTGCTAGGTTAACAGTTCGCAATGGGCAGGCAGTCTCCATGGAATAAAGTGAGCGTCATGAATCCATGACCTGTGTTGCCTCTTGGCAACTTTGCTGAAGGGCCTGTACTCCAGTTCCTAGAGTATCCCTGTGATGGAGTCTAAGTGTTGTTGCTATTTCAATCATGAATTTGTTAATTTTAACTAATACAGCAGAGGTGGATGAACCTTTACAGCATTCTAAAGGATCTCCCAGTCACTCTCAAAATTACTAAATTACAAAGACCCCGGAGATAATGGATTTGGAATCCTTATTGCATTTTACATATTTACGTAATGCAAATAAAGTAACTTTAGTCATTAGGAAATAAAATGGGGAAAGGGAAATCTGAAAGACTAAACTGCTGTGAAATCCAGATTTATAAATTAATGAGATTACTTATTACAGAGTGCATGCATTTAATTAGCTTCAGAAACAAAGCAACACATTAATTCAAAAGACACATGAGGACAGCAGGGCTGTATTTTTCAAGATTCAACTCAACAAAGTTTCTGAACAAGGTAGGCACCCGAAAAATTCAGTAGTGTTCGGTGGGCCAAACCAGCCATAAAATATCCTAATGTAGCCTTAAAATATCCTAAATACCTCACTGATGGCACAGCATTACAACACTGCAAATTCTGAATTGCAGAAATTCTTATATTGAATTTCTGCTGAATAGAGCCTTACAGTAAATGTGTTAAGCTGTTAGTGGTTAACAAAACTGAGTAAATTATAAAATGCATGCTCAGCAGCTACCAGTTAAACTCACTGGCATTTAAAGTTTTAATACATCCATTATCAGCAATGGACATTATGGCAGAAAAAAGCAACTCCCAGATTTTAAGAATTTCTTTAAGAGCTTTAAAAACAAAAGCAAAAGCAGGCTTCATAAGCAAAATAAACAACAAAACAAAAATCAAGGCAAATATTGCAAAAGAACTGCAATGTTAGATGAAAAATATACAAAAACCCAACAAGCAACAGAGAAATGTGAAAGATGTCATGAAAACAAAATGACCCTTAAAAAACAATCCAAGCAGCTAAACCTCTTTCCTTTTGACATCATGTTGGTTTACCTATGTTATTAATAAGCTTCATTCACCTAACCAGAATGAAGATTGTGAAGGTGGATCAAAGAATTTATTAAAATTATCAAAATCAATACATTAGGCAAAATCATGAACTATGTTAATCAAAATTAAGGAAAGAACACATACAACAATTAATGCTATAAGAAAGTCACTAAAACAAATCCCTAATTTCTAAGTGTCTTGATCTCTTTATCAATCAACTCATGTTTACAAACCTATCAACTGAAGCCATGAGTTAAAGGGACACTGTAATTCTTATTTGGAAAATATATACCACAGCTTGTAGAGAGAATCTCTTTTTTGTACTCCAAATCATTTACTATTCCTTCTATAAGTAGGGGGGGAAAAAAAAAAAAATTTTTTTTTCACTTACTATACATTCTGCTTAGAGGAGTACACAAGCTACTTGTTTTTTCATATATAATTTGCACATAAAAATTTCAGTTTGCACTTTCTCTGGCAAAAATAGTATTTATTAGCAGATTCTTCTACAGATTTCACTAAATAAAACCGATAGTCCCCAAGGGACATATCTACTTCCAGCATTACACAGCATCACAAAAACTTGCTACTAAGTTTAATACTAATGGAGACTTAAGATATAAATTTTTATATCTTAATATATAGATATATATAGATATATATATAGATTTTTTTTTACAGTGTCCCTTTAAAAAGCCAAAAATTAATTGTTTATTTGGCACGAGAATGCTGAGAATATATCAGAGTAAATGCTATCGATTTGCAACAGTTCCTGAACTGAAAAGGATTCTTACCTTTAGATGTGACAAACAGTTCTGCAGGAAAACGTGCCAGTTATTTAAAAAAAACTGTTTCTGACTGACACACAACAGGCAGGTGATCAATGGATACAAAGCCTATGAGTAGGGGGGGAAAAAAAATTGATCAAATTGCTCTTTGCAGACCTCTCAAGTCTTGTACATTGAGAACGAGACACACGGGCAGTTCTTGTCTCTCCTCTCACAGTCTCAGCGTTGCACAGCAGCCTTTCCCCTGCACTAGGACACACATGTGAGGATGGGTGTCCTGGGTATAACCTATGTGCTGTAACAGCTCACAGCATCAGGCTAGGGAAGGGGGATCATGCTGAAGCTCATTAGCTAGCAAAGCCTGATCTCAAATAAAGACTTAAGAGCAGATCTTGCTCTTTTCCTGCAACCACATGATTTGAGTTCATGGGGTCCTATCTGCTGGGAGAGAGAATTGACTCTACGAAGAATATTCAGGAAAAAAATCATAAACTCAGTAAAAGCCAAGGCAGACTTTAGGTTGTCAGAAATGTTCTTATCCATTCAAGGTCTACTTTTAGTAGTAGACCTTTTTTTAGTAAGGAATGAAGCACAATTTAAGAAAGTCTGTGAATATGCAGACTAGAGGCCTTTAGTAACATGAGATTTGTTTACATATAATGGTGATTAATACCAAATCTGACTGCAGATTATCTTGTTATGGAGCAAAATTAAAGAATGAGGATGCATAGGTAAATTGTAATCTTGATGTAACAATGTCTCTGACTTCTTAAATGAAGTGACATTGTGAATACTAATGGCAACATCAATGTTACTCTTACGTAAGGAGTTTAACCATGTATAATGACATATGCTTCATATGCTCAGAATACCAGAAAATAAAGCTTGTCTCTGACATGGAAGTAGGAGTAAATAATTTTAAATTCACTTGCGGTTACTGAATCTGTCAGTTGTAATGCAACATTTAGCACTACATTTCCAGCAAAGTGAATCAACATGGCTGGTATGGCCATCAAAAAATACCAAATACTGCATTAAGAAGAGATATAAATCCTTGCTAAGATACTGTCCTAGGGAAAACAAAAACAACAGATATCTGTATCTGAAAGAGATAATAAAAAATATTGGAAAAAGAAAAAAGAAATATATAAGGAGAGGAGAAAACATGCAGAGTAGGGCTATTAACAAGCTGCTGTTCTGTTGGAAAAGTCTCATCTGACACTACCATCTTTAATTAAACATAATTTAAATGAACAGGCTGCCTGAATGCAAGTTCTTTTTAGAAGAGACATTAGGTTAGATAACCCTGTACTAAACCCCATTAAAATAATCAAAACCAAGAATGGATGTCAAGACATTCTCACAAGTGAGATACTAGAGCATGTAACTTGCACAAAGAAACAAATCAAAGTTAAAGCAAATGCACATACACAGTGTGAATTTAATTGTACTTGAACTGAGGAGTTAAGATTTAAATTAATATAGCTGTTAGCTTTTCCTCATAATGTACTAGCTTGAAAGTCTAAGATGAGCAAAATGGAGAAGTTGAAATATTTCTTTAAAATACCAGCGAATGCTTCTTTCTTGAGCTCAGTTCAAAGGTAGTCTGATAAAGCATCTCCACAAAATTTTTCAAACATGGCACATTCACTTCATTTTTAACAGCCTGTTAAAAAAAACACACACATGCATTAAAAAGTTTATACAGAAGGCTATTTAAATATACATGAAGATGTTCATGAATTCAAGAATATTCAAAAGTTAAATTTCACTTCAGGTAAGTATTTGAGTCTATTTATTTTGAGTGTCGTGCAAAAACAGCTTTCCTTCCACAAAGCAAGCAGCTCCCTTCTTTACCAAAACCTCTGCAAGTCTGTGAGGCTCCTCTCTGCATACCTGTAATGATCCATTTAAACATTATTCTCAACCTACTGCTTTATGCCGTGCTTCTGCTGTATTTATGAAATTGGGGGATTGAGATGTTGCAAACAGGGTTAGCTTTTCTGGAAGGAATCCTCTATACCCATAATTTCCCTACAATATAAGGTAATTTTTTGTTACATTTGTTATTCAGATATTAAAAAATGCCATGTCCACCTTGATATGAACACTCTAAAAACAATCACGATGGGGAAGTATAAAATAATTGTGCATAATATCTCTCTAATGTGTACAAATCCAAGAAGAATGAACTGAGAAAGTAGTTATATTTTAAATCACTTGCTGCATACCCCATAATTATTTATCTTTTGCTATTCTTAATCTCAATCAGTACCCTGCTAACTCCCCATGAGAAATCAGTCAGTTTGTTGCCAGCACCACACTGTTGCTTAGGCTTACAGACCAGCCTTAACATCCCTGTAAAATATGCTGTCATCCACCATACCTGTAGGGTTGAAATCAGGTTATACATTTAAAAATCCCTGAATGACTAAGCAAGAGAATGACAGTAAAGCAGGCACAATGCCAAAACAGCCTCCTCACTTAAGCAGTTTTCAGTATCCAAGATGCAGAAAACTCTAGATTCAGTTCCTTCATCTGCTTCAAAAAGCAAACTTGCATCTCTCCTCTTCCATGAGGATGACTAACTCTCTCAACTGCCTCTCAGTCTAGGATGGGGCACTCTGCTTCTATTTAGGAAGTTCTACTTGCATAAACTGATTAGAGACTCAATGAGGAAAGATCAAGCCTCCCTCACCAAGCATTTAAAGCACTGATCCAGGCTATGCTTGTAAGAAGAGATCCACAGAACAGTGCAGGTACTCTGCACAGCCGATGTGCGTGCAGTCCACCCGTCCTGTGTCCGTTCTCCACCTCCTGCCCCAGGTACCACATGGTAGTCCTAATTCCCAAGCACTCCTGTACATGCAGTTTTCACTATATTTAAATTATGATTTTGCAAGCTAATATTTTTGTTTACCTAACTGGTAAGTACTTTCACTACGCACGCCCACTCCAACTGCCAAGGAACTACGGAGTTCTAAATGACAAATGTGTTCAGTTTTTAAAAGGAGAAGAAATTCTTCTCTAAAAGAGTCCAAGTACATCCAGGTAAGATCCAGACTTTCATCAATAAGCAGCTACTACTAACATCACCTCTTTGTGGCCATGCCTTTAAGAAGATCCCCACCCAGCACACTAGTCTTTGTAGATCCCATCTGACAAAGCAGGATCTCCACATCCCAGTTCTCCATATGTAACAAGATATGCCCCTATAATCAGTAGTAACATGGAGCCGTGACCTGCTATTTTTTGGCCAAACACTGTGGCCTAGCATTTGTTTATGCAACTATCATTTTAGACAACAATAACAGCAAGCATCAATCTGCTGTGATGATACTTTCTGAGCTTGTGGAAATGGTTACTTGAGGCATAAGGAGCTGCTGTAACTTCTCGTTGACCTGTTGACCAAGCTTTACACTATCATGTAAAGCAGCCTGGAAGAAATGTGGAGAACCTGTCCAAAATTATTCTCACAAACAGCATTACAGGCACTATATAGCCAACTCTTGGATGATATCCAGGGATTTTTAGCTGATTATGGCTGCTACGTCAAATATCTGGCTTTAGATTTAAAAAACGTACGTGAGATGTCCGACTGCTCTTCCACATCAAGGATTACATCTAGTGGACAATCACCTCTATGAACAATTTTTATTTAATTAGCCAAAACCTACATTCTTCCTTCTTGCATAGGAGTTCACACTCAGCCTATCGAACTGTAAAAATGTTACATATCTCAGTTTATTCTAGGAAGAATTTAGAAGGTTTCAGCTACTAAAGCAAAGTCAGTAAGACCCTTGCATGAACAAATATTAAACCAAGGAAATTTAAAATTTTTGAGCAAGTATAAGATTACACAGTGTTTTACTGTTAAAGGGGTCTAGAAAACAGACAACTTTAAGAAACTCTGAAAGAAGACCGGAAACTAGCTAGTACACAAAGCACATCAACACATTTCCTTTCAAAAGATTATGCAGGTGCTTGCAATTTACTTTTGAATCTGTAAAAATGTAGTATTGTGAGGATTAATGGAAGCAATTTTAACAACGAGAGCATAATTGAAGGTGAGGGGAATAGCAGGGGGAAAAAAAAAAAAAATCTAAAAATACTTACAGCAGCCACAGGGATAAGAATTTCCACGAACAAACCAGCAAGTGCATGTTTTATATCTTTATCTTTTACTTCCAGGAAGTACTGAGCACATTCCTTAGCAAAGAAGCATTAGGAAAATAGAGAAAAGAAGACAAGTGTCACTATGCCATAAAATCCACTAGCAGTATCACATTTGAATTTAAAACATGCAGTGTGATTAAGTTAGTCTTATATTCCTTGACAATACCAACTTCACAAAACATTAGAAATTTTAAAACCTGTTTCCACAGCAATTAAAAAAAACCTGAAAGGAGAACATTTGTAATACCAGATAGCTATTTACTTTCTATTCAGAATTTAGAGTACACAGAATATAAAAGAATGTAAATATGCACATTTTCCCCCAGATTATTCTGGACTTTAAAAAAAAATAAATGCTTACCTGTATTGAAATAATTAGAAATTAATATTATTACTTTTATATACTCATTTTCATTTTCAAGATGACTTTGATGCAAAGAAAATTTTATAGAGAAATAAATAATCCATACACTTTTGCACCTTCCACTATACCAAAGTGACCACTCTGGACAGAATCTAAAGCACCAATGTGTATGTTATTTTCTTCAGGATTGAAAACAATGTCAATAGCTGCACAAATACCTCTAATAAAATTTATGACCAAGTTGCCATAACTTCAGTTACTGTAGAATGGGCAAATTATTAATTGGGACAATTTTTAATCCACAACCAAGAGAAGCTAACAAAAAGACTTTAAGTCTCTCTGAAAATTAACTGAAGTGGGATTTTCTTAAACAAAAGTGTTTCTTGGCACCTCAGCTGTTAAAAAAGATGTATCAAGTAACTTTTTTTTTTTAATACACTGCTTTCATAACGAAAGAAAATTATTTGATTATTTCCCATTTTCATTTAGTCTTGAATAATTCATATATTACAGATTTGACACATGACTTAGACAATTGAGATCAAGTTCTCATGTTAGGTACTTGCGAACAGCAGAGAAATAAATGATTCGCACCACTGAGAACTTACAAACTAAACAGAAAAGGATGAAGAACGACACACAAGTGGTGACTGACTGATCACAGCAAGCATCATTGTAGTTTTATGAATTAATCCAAATTATACTAATTTCATTTTCCCATAATACTCATTTACCTGCATGAACTGAAATGATGCTTCAAAATCCTCCACAGGATACATCTTTACTCGAAAAAACTTCATTCCCATAATCAAACTGATGATACTTTGTACTACATGAGGACTCTGTTCTTTTTGTCGCAGTTCCTTTAATTCAGTGACAAACTTCTTCCTAACAGCTTGAAACCTGAACAAGGGGTGATACAGATGGCAATTATCTGCATTCTTAGTTACTTATATGTCTGTATTTTTGAATTGATTTCTCTATTCTGTTAATGATAATGACACCTACAATAAATGAAACACAAGCAAGATGGACCCTGATATTTAAAATCTAGGTATTTAAGGATGTCTGTGATCATCAGCACATTAGAATATACTCATGAACTGAACAAGAACTACTGACTGATACCAGGCCTCCTTTTCCTGCACCTAAAAGTTGACAGCAAAGCAGTTCAGTGTTGTACTAATTATTGGATTGGATTATCAAGATTATTTCTTGATTTCTTCAAATTTAGTGTGCGAGAACATGAGACAGACATGCCAGGCTACAATGGACTACACTTGACATGGGATTATTTATTTGGGTCGTTAATAAACTCTCTCTAATAAAAAGTCTTTGTGTCTAGTGCCATTTTTCCCCAAATACAAGAGTCAGAGACTGAACTTACTTGGATTGAGCAAGAACTCCTGTCACTTCTGCATATAAGTCTGCAATAATATGCACATTCCCAGTGTTGGTTCCTGAATACCTAGGTGGGGGGTAAAAAAAAAAAAAAAAGAAAAAAAAGGTGTTAAATACAACTTTGTTCTTCTAAACCCCAAGCACGTTCCCCATTACAAACAAAAAGTTTGTTCCTTAGCAAGGAGGGTTATTACCATAAAAATAATTAAAGTCAAGTATGAAATGCATGGGTGACATTTAAAGTGATGTAGCTTCATTGAGCAGACATAAGAGACATATTCTGCACAAGAAGTTTACTACAGTTACCCAAATTTGGACTTTTCTTATTCTGGCTGGCTATGCAAATCATTGTATATTCTAAGCAAAACAAACTCTGCATTATATTGAACACAGCAGTGTTCTTTCAAGATAGGTTTTCAGTTTAAAGATATCAATCAGTGTTTGTTTACAGGATTGTCACCGACGTGTTACATATGAGGCAAAGGAGAACAATCACAACAATCAAGGACAGGCTGGTAATACACACAAAATACCTTCCGGTACACAAGCGAAACTTACCCTTCCTTATGTTTAAAGTGCTTAAAAGCCAAGTTTAGAACTTCATGTACTAAAGGATCTGGCACTGGATGAACAGGTATCTAAAATGCAGATATCATTTTTATGTAAGTAACTATGAATGTATATATGCACATATGTACACATGAAGTAAATAAAGAATATTATGAGCTGCCTGCAGAAATTTCTCCCACTGCTGTTAAAGGACACATCCTTTGTTGGCATATGAGATCAAGTTAATTCTGTAATATATGAACATTTACACAACCTGTGTTGACATTCTCTTAAATTATTTTGTGTACTGGCTTTTAGGGATTAAATTCATAATAAAATAAACAACAGTAATATAAACACTATGAATTTGTCATCCGTATCTGTCAGACTAGGTTAACTCTTTTCACACTTTGTGTGGTGTTACTACTACGGATTTAACCTCAAAAGGCAATTCATCTCAATATAAAGGAAGACAAAACTGAAAAATAAGAATGCAGAAGAGATGATCATCTCCATTTTAGACTTTCTGCAGATGAAAGCAGACCAAACATAAAAATCCTCCTAGTCATAAGTAACAATTTGTTGGAAACCAAAACCAAGCATTGATGAGAAGGCACTTTTCAACTGAGGTTCAATACATTACCACTTTTCTCAGGATTAAAAGAAAACATCTGCTTAAAAATCAAATGTATTCTTAAAAAAAAAAACCCAAACCCCACTATATATAAAGTAATAATATCTTTAAAAATTCAAAGCAATTTAAGTAGGGACTAGGATAACCCTACTTAACATTACTGCTTAAGAATGATTATTTATTTCACTAAAAAGTATTAGAAGAAAAGATTAGTGTCTTGTCTATGGAAAATGAAGTTCTTATTCCTTGAGAACTTCATACTCTTCAGCATCAACAAAGCTATTTGTCCAAGAACTTCTGCTTACTGAAACTAGCTATTTATATGTATATTCATAAAATAAGTAATATGTAGACACTTAAGCAAAAGATTTTTGTTCCTACACAGATCAATCATGTCTGTCACCCCCTCTCCAGTTTCTCTGTTAAAAGAAAGGGCTGGATCATACCCTTTGCACCCTATAAAACCAGTTTCTAAGAATTACACAACTACAGGGCTTCCAGAAGGGTGGATGTAATGTGAATATAAATATGTTTATTGATAAAAAGCCATCCTTTCTGCACTTTGTTTGACTGCCTAATTGTAGATTCACACTACAAGCAGAACATACAAACCCTCCTTTTAGGTAACTTTTAATACTAAATTGGTCAAAGGATTTTCTTAAGTGGTGTAGCTATGTTTAGAAGCCCATTGCAAGTCTTTAGCAGAGGAAAATGTCCTCATTGGGAAAATACCTATCTTCAAAGAATCACAGGATATTAAGGGTGGGAAGGGACCTCAAAAGTTCATCTAGTCCAACCTCCCTGCCAGAGCAGGACCACAGGTCACACAGGAATGTGTCCAGGTGGGTTTTAAATGTCTCCAGAGAAGGAGACTCCACAACCCCTCTGGGCAGCTTGTTCCATTTCTCTGTCATTTTCACAATGAAAAATTTTTTCTTTAAATTTCTTTGGAATCTCCTGTGCTCCAGTTTGCACCCATTGCTCCTTGTCCTATCATTGGACATCGTTGAGAAGAGCCTGGCTCCGTCCTCCTGACACTTGCCCTTTACATATTTATAAACATTAATGAGGTCACCCCTCAGTCTCCTCCAAGTTAAAGAGACCCAGCTCCCTTAGTCTTTCATCCTATGAGAGTTCGTAATCTTGTCTGAAGTACAGGTGTGAAAGGCTCACCAAACATTACATGGGTCACCACAGATTCTTCAAAACCAAAACTCTGGCACCTCTCCTGACATCTGAATCACTGGCAACATGTACTCCACTCAGCAGAAAAAACCAGTACTGGTTCAAAATGCAGAAGCAACCCATAAACCCTGCAATCCTAAATAACATATTCCATTTCCCTTTTTCTTTCACATTGAAGGAAAATTTATGCAGGGAGAAAGCAAGTAAATATTTTCTGCAAAATACTAACACACAAGAATGTGATGATTTTACTACTGTCCTCTGCATCTCTGTGCATGCAGTACAGGAGTATCACTTTCTATGACTGGTTGGCGCCTCAGAGAAAAACAGGCAGCTCTTTTGTTTTACTGGTTTCATTTTTCCCTATATCACAAATGTGTCCTGCACAACCACATAAATGTAAATCTCCCACAATTTATTTGCAAATCAAACCATAGTGCTTGCTTTACTTAGTACAGAAAGCCATTTAATTTTCATGTACCTATAAGTAAAAGACAAACTACTTAAGTATTTGAAACACGAAATTTGCTCGTCTGCTTTGTATTTCATACTGTTTCTTACAGTAATCTTCTCCCCTCAAAAAATGCAAGAAAAAAAATATGCTACTTGAAGCCCAATTCCATTCTCTTGTCCACACACCAGTACAAATTTTATATTAACAGAAATTCTGTGTGACATCATCTAGTGCTATACTATAAGGGCAAGCAGATTTACATACTCTTTCTAATTTTTTTTAAAAAGTTTACATTTTAATCTCATCAATGTAATGATTTCACATTATATTTAAAAATGTTTACACAGACAAATGGTACTGAACATAAAAAAATATATTACTTTTCACAGTTTTGCTTTTTGCAGTACATCTGCAGCTTTAACTTAGTGGATCCAAGACATATCAACTGAAATAACGGAAGCATGTAATGAAAAGACAGGAGAGGCCAAAGGCTTTATGCAACTGAGAGCATAACTACAGTCTTGCATATGCTCATCATATATATGCTCTAAATTTTTAATAGAAAAATTTAAAGGAATGCTCAAAACTGACATCAAAACCAAAAGATTAAAATAAGTTTGCCAAAGTAAAAGTGCTTACCTGTTTTAGAACCTCTATTAAAACTAAACAAAAAATGAAATCTACAGCTAAGTCCCTCCTTTCAAGTAGATAATCTCTTTCACGTTGTTGGTCATCCCTAAGAAATCAAAAACACAGGCATCATACACAAGACCAAACACAAATATTTCAGAGAAGTGGTATACATGTCTCTCATGCAATCATTGTTGCACACATGTATAAACGGATGGTTAGAAAGACTTTAGGGATTGATGCAACACTGAAATCTCATCCACTCCTAAAAGGACCTGCCAACAAACAAAATGATTTTAAAAATGACCAACTATCTTAGCATCCAAATTCCTTCTCTGTATCAATGTCAAAATCATTAAGTCACTTGATGCAAATCATCTACACAAGTTAAAATACACTACCTCAAAGAAGCCCAACACTCCTTCTACACATATTTAGTTAATGACAGACCCAAATAGAAAATACTTGTCAAGAACTCTTTTTTACAAGAAAGCACACAAAAAAATCAAATAGACTTTTGAAAGACTCTTACCCCTTTGATTTTGTGCTAGACCGAGGTCTGTATTCATAAGATTCATCTTCTGTTCCATTTTGACGCCTGTACCAGTCAAACAAGGTGCGTAATAAGGAGGGGAGACAGTGCTCTGCTACTGAGCTCATAGAGCTTATCAACTGGAAAAAAAAAAAAAAAAAGAGAAATAGTTTAGCATGACAAAAAAAAAATAAAAATAAATCTAAAATTCCTTGGATTATAATAATTCTTTCAGATTGGTTTTAATGTTAAAAAACATGTATCATATAATTTTACAAAGCAGCAACTTTATGTATCATTTTCACCTCAGACAAATATCATAGAATCATTTAGGGTGGAAAAGACCTACACTGAGTTAATTATGATAAATTTAAACAAAGTGTTCCAAAGCTCACAGGAATTCCAGAATCCTAAATTTATACAGATAGCCTGTATAAAAAGACTGGGAAAACAGCAGAGACTTTAGGATGTCCCCAAATGTTCTCTATGTATTTCTGAAGCGTTAAGTACTTTTAGATTACAAAGGACATATAAAAGGTAACCCTCCTAAACTGAGCAACTATGTAACTTTTCCAAAACATGCCTCTCTGTTTATTACACAGACAAAAATAAGAGCCTTTTAGATATTCTAATCTACTTTTAATACATTTGACTGGTCTAGATCTCAAGCTATATTTACTTTCAGCATAACTCCCCTTCCTACTGCTGTCTTTTAGAAAACCCATGAGAGTTGTATACTTACCCATGAAACAGTGGCAACAGGAACCATTACAGAAAGAAGACTTTAACATGGTATGAAATCTAAATTCTCTAGGCTTATTTAAACTTTAGCAGAAGTCACCAGTGCTCAGGCTTGGGGAGAAAAATTACTAGAGAAAGACAGCACAGAGCAGCTATAAACATCCTGCCAGGAGGCAGCAGGGAACAAGCCCAACCCCTAACACTGACTGGAGAAAGGGAAAGTTACCAGGTTGCTCATCGATTCCAGAAACTCAAGACAACATTAAGGCCATTTTTTCTTTGAATCTTGATTTTTTGGGTTTGGAGAAGGGATGGGACAGCTTAACCATACGGAAGCCTCAGGGGCACCTCTTTCAACAATCTGAATACTTTACTTAGCTTGTTAACCAGCCAGCTATTCAAGTTACAAGAATGAAGTAGTACTCTTGACTTGATGAAGAATTCTTTAATTATATAAACAAGTGGAGAAACTTCCTCAAAGTAAGTAAATTCATATTCTTACTCTGTAGGTTCATATAACTTGAAGTCACAGTATACAATACAAGCTATATATTTTCCAAATCTGAACAGAAACTAGGTTTCATTAAGAAATTGTTACAAGATTAATGACATTACTTTTTTTATTATTATTATCATTTGGCAATAGGACACTCGCTACAAAGGGATTCAATGGATAAAACTAGGCATGCCTGCTGCAGGAGGGGCACACATGTTGAGCTAACTGCACAAAAAGATGAAGGCAGTTATTGCAGGCAACACAAAACTATATAAAGCCTTTTTAACACAGAAAAGAAACAGGAGCTAGAAATACTCTGTAGGCTTGCTATAATGACTTGCATCTCAGAACAAAGATTAAATTTTATGACTTGGTTTGGAAACCAAGCGTGTGGAAAACCTGTTCCTTGGGCACCAGTATCTATACAAAATAAATACCCAGTCAACCAAGCAGCATACGTCAGACCAGCTCAATTTTACCACTTTCAGGTTACCATTGTGACCTTAAATGAAGCAGTGTGTGATGAAATGGAATGAATGCAAATTAAGATGTTTTTCAAGAGAACTTTCTGATGTGACAGAGATCTGACAAACTTCCTTGGGAGAAAAACAATAGGGAAAACTTGTGAAGAGGGAGAGAAAAGGAAAGAAAAACCTATGAAGAAATCTGAGAAACTTGTGGGCTACCAGTAAAACTATTATTCTTCAGTAAGAGGAAGCATCAGGAAAAAAAAAAAGAACTCAAAAGACTGATCTGTAATGATAACTTTGAACAATCTTCACTGAGGTTTCATGTGCAAGAAATGCCTGGTGATTGCATCTGCTTGGGGTACTCAGGAATCTATGTTCACCTCAATCCAGCCATGAACAGGAATCACAAGTGAAAAGCATTAATATATTTAAAAAATAAAAAATAAAAAAATAATGAAGTAGAAAGAACGAGCCCTCCTCATGAGGTAATGAACTGAAGGTATCAGACTCTGCATAAAATCATCAATGTAGCTGGTAATCCTTAGAATGAAAGCAAAAGCTAAACTTGACAAAGAAGGGTTTTGTCACTGACCACTGATATCCAAAATGTGCTTTGCCTTCAGAATTTACTGTCAATTCCCATACCCCAAACAACTTAACCTCTGAGGAAATACATTAATTTCTCTCTCTCTAAAACCAATGATATGCCAAACACATTGCACAGTTATGTTCATACAACAACTACACACACAACAGGACAGGAACAGATTAACCAAACAAGTTACCCTGTGCTGTCAATGTAAAATGACTGCACAAAGCACTTATGCTCCTCTGCCCTCCTCCTGAACTGATGGGTTTATGAGCATAAGAAAAAGGTGAAAACTGCATTTTAAGTTTTACTAAACCTTTTCCTTAAGCTTTCCTATAAGTTTACACAGTATATTAATACTACTACTATTCATAAACATTCCAGCAGTTAGGCAATTTACATCATCTTCCACAGAAACAAGCTGTATCATGCGCATTAAAAAAAACTGTCATTGGTAAAGTGCTAAACCCAGAAACTGCTGGCACTACAAAGCATTTTCCTCTTAAAATGGGGAAAAAAAAAAAAAAAAAAGAAAAAGTTTTGCTTTATAATTATTTATTTCCTGCCAAGTTTTGCAACCGTAACATTCTAATGAAAAAACATTGGAATTATCAGGAAGATTAAATCTTTCCTCATATTACATAGGTGCCAAGCAGAACATGAGCTATATGCTTGTTCTTTTTATTTAGAATACTTATCATACTATTTTGATACTAAATTCAAGATCATCTTATATATAAATGATAAGAAAAAAACTTTTATTTTAGCATTCATTTATGCCTAAATTGAAAGCTGCAATCTACACAGAGATCCTGTTATGTCCAAGAGGCTAGGGCTGCATTTGTCATCATGACTTGTACTTATATACCTCAGAATGAAACAGCAAAGCAGAATCCAGTCTTAAACACTGGAATACATTGCTAGTAGCAACACTAAAAATACCCAAAAGTACAGCGAGAGGTAAGGAGAGGCAAAACCACGGTAAGATGCTAGAGCCCAAATTCCAGCCATGGCCAAAATCCTGGAAACACTGCTCAATTTGTGCCTAGTCATGTACAGGACTGAACCCCAGAGGCACATCTGCTTTCAGTCACTGAGATGGCCAAGAAATGCTTCTGCATGATCATAAAGTTTTTGTGTCTTAGAACAAGAGTAGGAAAACGTCAGGTATGATTCCTACAACAAAGAAGAAAAATACAAGCTATTTCAGTTCCAAGATGTACAAGCAAAAATATTTTAAGAAATGTGATATATGCTCTATTAAAAAAAATATTCCTCTCTGGTAACTTCTTGATGCGCTGGGAATGATAAAGGGAAAGGACTTGTACCAAAACACTAATATTTTTAACAGTTCAGAAGTGTATCAACATAAAAATATCCTCTCATTTTCCAAAGTTTTATCTCTTTGCTAAATTTATGGTTTTGTTCCAATTAAGACCTCAACAACCAACAAAAGCATTGTACTATTAATGAAAAACTATTGACTTTGCTCACTTGGATCTAACAGCAGCCCTCTTGATCTGGCTCTGCTTCCAACAAATCCCATTAAACAGCTATTTTATTTTTTTGTGATAGGGACAGACAAAATGATAGGCCTTCCTTCTTCATCCCTCTTCTCATTGTCACTTACTGAGCTGAGAGAATGAGTGTTAACTAGATACATTCTTACTCCCAGAATCCCTCTTACATTTCTATCCTACTCTTTTTATTTACAAAGTACAACACTTCCTAGCTCAGATGCCCTATCAGTACAGCTGAAGTCACTTTTTAGACTCAAACATCTAACTCCTTAAAGTTCTCTGGGAGAAAAGGCTGGCCCAGCAACAGCTCTAGCTTCTCTGCTAGATGCTGTAGCTGTACACCCTGGATCCTCCTCTCTCTCATACTTTGCCAATCTCTTTATACTCTGCCGCCTTCTGCACTGCTCCTCAGTACCATTAAAATGGAGTGCAACTATTGCTGACTATAGCTTACTCAGGAGGGACAGGCAAGGAAGGAGGGGCAGAGGCATTGTCCTGTATGGCAAGAAATGGACAGTGTGTGAAGAGCTGTTACTGAATAACAGCTGCAAACGGATTGAAAGTTTATGGGTAAGAATTAGAGATGGACAGAACAAAGGGAACCTTGTGGCTGGTGTCTGCTACAGGCTGCCCGATAAAGGCGAGCCTATTGACAAAGTCTTACTCCAGCTACAGAGGCATCTGGACTCTGACCAGCAGACATCTGCGGAAAAGTAGTGCAGCGAGCTGTAGGCGTTACAGGAGACTCCTGTAATGCATTGAAGATAACTTTTTTCTTTTTCAAGCCAGGTAATAGACAGCCCTACCAGACAAGATGCAATACTGGGCCTGAAGATCACTAATGCAAATGAGTAAATTGGTGACTGTAGTGATCATGCACTGGTGGAGTTCACAGTCCTGAAGGACATGGGTCAGGCAGGGACTGAAGTCAGGAGCCTGATTTTAGAAAAACAAACTTCCAGCTCTTCAAGGAGTTAGTCAATAAAGCTCCTCGGCAACAGCTCTCGGGGACAAGGGAGCAGGGCAGACAGAGCTGGCAGATCTTTAAATATGCTTTCCACAGAGCACAAGAGTCCTATCCCTCTTCACTCCTTTTCCTTGCTTCTGAATAAACTTTCTTTAAGGGATAATGGCCTTACAGCAGGTTAGATTAGAAAACATTAAAAAGCAGTGTGAAGTTTTTGGTGGTGGTTTTGGTTTGGTTTTTTTTTTTTTTTTTGAAAAGGAAATTATCCGCAAAATATTACATGCTAATGTTTCTTTCTCTTTTGGGAGGAGGGAAAAGAGGTGCTTAGATGGCTTTTAACTGAAAAGCAGGGGTAGGTTCACTGCAATGTCCTATACCTATATCCAAGGTGTACTGGAAAGTATGAAAAAAAAAAAACAACAGTTAAAGAAAATATGGATGGAACACTAAACTTCATACAGTAAGAAGCTATTCAGTAACGGTTAAGAATGGGAATAGGTAGTTAATGGGGTTTTATCTGAATGCTGCCTCTCCATTGCCAGAAGTAATTACACAACAAAAACATGCCTATACTACAAAAGAATTAGAAATAGAGACAATAAACATGAATAAATTGAGCAGACAGTTATTCTAGGTACAGTTCACTTATGGTACGTGAAACAGAATAGCCACACAGTGCAACTATATACTTGGCAAAGGACAAAGTAACATTCTGAATACACCTTATGCCTTCTGCCACAGAATCAAAAAGCACTCAGTGACAGCATTGTTACTGAAATTAACACTATTTGCTCATAAAAGCAGAAAGCCAAACACTGACACAGTACGTGATATAGCCTGAAGTTTCGCAAAGCCTTTTAACAGGAATAGAAATAAATTAAGTCTTTTTGTCCCCTACCACATTTCAGCATCTTTCCTCCATCAGCTTTCATTGCTACCTTCAAGTAGCTAATTTATTCCAGTAGTTTCTTACTATCATATTCTAAAATGGAAAAGAAAGTCTAACATTCAAGGTCTAAATCTTCCAACGCTAATTCAGGCATGGATGTTCCAAGTTGTTACAACAGTCAAACTGCTTTGCAAAAAGAGGCCACCTTAATCCAATAAAAACTACCTTCAATTACACATGTCCTACCTGATCAAACTGAAGATCTTCACCTCTTTGAAGAGATCTGGACAAGAGCTTTTCCTGTAAAAAAGTAAAACAAATTTCACAATGCAATCGACTGTTATCAAAGATAGATTCCTCCTTTCTCAATTATATTACAGAACAAAGACATAACTTCCAATGTGAATATTTGTATTACTTTTCAGCTAGAATAATTTCTGAAGATGTGAAGTATACTTACAAAATAGAAAAATACACATCTAAAATTAATGTGGCAGCTTAATAGCAATAAAATTAAAGACTGACAAACAGAAAATATCAAACACCTCTATCAAACAGCAGGGCCTAGAGCAGTATGCTCAACTCAGATAGCCGCAGGGGGGTGCCACACGTAACTTAGAAGTAAAGTTATTCTCATCTGAATTAACAAGCATATTCATGGTCATGTAAGGTAGTTATAAAGCTGTAAGCTATAAGAATTAATTTTAAAATGCCTTCACAAAGAGAGGGACAATTATTCAATGCATTTCCAATCTGTGCTTTCCCTGAACTGTAATGAAAAATAGCTACAAAACCTAGTCCGGGAAAAGGAGACTGTCAATAATAACTTGTTTTACATTTCAAATAATTTTGTAAGGTACAGAAAAGATGCACTATTACTGTAATTTAATTATTACAATAGTTCATCGCTACCATTACTAGAAGACATACTGTTGTGTTAAAAGTAAAATTAAATTTAATTCTCATTAAATTATTTTGTCAGGAATAGAAGCATTAAGAAAACAAAACATTAATGAACTATAATAGTAATATAATAGTAATTCTTACTAGTCTCTATGTAGAACCAAATGACACAGTTACAAGGAATACAATTATTATAGTCTCTTGATAGGGTATCCTGGAAAGCAGAAAAGAAACTAATAGGGGAAGGGAAAACAGGAGAAAAAAAAAAAAAAAGAAAGACTAAGTCCCATGTACTGGTTTTGAGGGTCAATGACTTATGGTAAGCCAAGTGCCATGGTAAGAGCTTTAAGGGCCTAAGACCAAGCAGTAATACATATAAAGATATGATGAGCATTTCTTGCTACTTAAAGAAATTTTAAACTGCTTTTCACTTTATTAATGAGTTGAAAATGTTATCTTTGACAAGGAAAGCAGAAAAAGTGCTTCAGGATGGAGCGTTAATAGCTCATATTAGATTGCAGTAAGCAAACAAAGAGCTTTTATGGAGCAGGTTAAGTAGTAAGCTGGAAGAGCTGTTAACTTGCCTGGTCTAGGATGTAAAAGGAGGTGTCAGCAATACTGATAGCCAGTACTGCTCTCAACAGGTTGTGCCTCAGTTAACACAAAATAACTGCTCAGTAGTTTACTAAGAGACAACACCCAGGCTGCCAGGCCACTGACAAAACTTGAGGTCAATATTGCTTGGCATTTAACACTCGCAAGGCTGAAAGAGGCATGCTATGTGTTAAACAGATACAAATTGGGATTGCACACACCCAGTCCAAGATTCAGACTGGCTGCTTATTTTCACTTTTCCTAATTTGTAATCTTAGAAATATAAGACAATTTCTGGCATTTAGTGCTATGAGTGCAGTTGTATTTGGTGTTCAAAAGCACATAACCTCTAGCAACTATTACAGCCTCTGAAAACTTGAATTCAACATTGCCTAATCAAAAAGCATTTATCTACCTTGAAAATGTAACTTGAAATAATATAGGTACCTATTCACAAGCCCAACAATTTTTTGCTTTCTATAATCCAAAGAAGCCCACTTACTTTCCTGTAAGAAGATCTTAAAAGTTGGGTTCCTTAAGCCTCCTTATGATACAATGCCCCAACAAAATGTACTTCCACTATGGGACTACAAAACTATTATACAGGTGAACAAACACCATGTCTCTAAAACCAGAACTAGCTAAAGAAAAGCATGATAACAAACCAAAGAACAGTGAAATATTCTCGAAGTCTTTCAATAAAGAAGTTGAAATCCCTGTCAATAGATAGCAAGCTATTTTTAAGGTAGTTCTGAAGATTTAGCTTTTTTTCTCCCACATTCTATACTAACTGAGGCACTTCCATACATTGAATGTTGATGTGACTTTTAAGATTTTCAATATCAGAAAGAATGGAGACTTCTAGAAATTCATAACCCTATTATTTTTCCTCGGTATTAAAGATCTTAACTGCTACAAGGTAAATATCACTGTAGTTAATGTAACGCTGACCAAACAAATGTGACATAACCAAATAATACTCTAACCCAGTCACAGGTTTATCAAGCCCTCTGAATTATTTGTACGGCTTTAAAACATATTTTCTTTCAATGTCTAACTCTGCTTTGTCATGGCCTTTGTTGTCTCACATGACTTACAAAAATCTATTCAACAGCATAAAGTGTAGGCCTGGAACCTTTCACCGAATTAATAATTTAAGATTTATTTTTCCTGGCTTCCTGAAGTTCAGAGAGACATGAAGATAATAGGACTACATTTATCTTTGAGAAGGGAAATGGGAAAAAAAACCCAAAAAAACAACACACCACAAAACACCACAACAGAAGACAACCAACCCTACTATTTAATTAGCCAAAGAGCAGTTTGCATCCATTGTGTAAAGCACAAATGTCAACATATGGCAGGCAGCAGAGATCAAGGATGTAGACAGACGTGAGTGTGCTGCGCAAACAACCACACCAGTGGAAAAAGGTACCACCCATTGGCCCCTCTCCAGCATTCACCAGCACTGTCCTCTGGTGGCTAGTGCACCTCAGCAGGGTGGCTCAGGTGAACACAGCAGAACTTAGCGTACGCTTTTCTCTCCTCCAAGCTACAAGTAAGAAACCCAACAAACGATGTTGCCTTTCCTTTTGCAGCCCAAGTGCTGGGCTGCGCCCCAGTGCCAGAGCAGTGTGAGAGAAACACTGCCCTGAAGAAACCTGGTGTGCTAAATTGTACAGACTTCACACAAGCTTTTGAAAGCACCTAAGCAAGACCTGCTAAAGTGTACAGGGCTGGTCTGAGCAACTTTTAGTATCTCCACGATGGAACAAAATTGCAACAGGCTTAAATACTCTTGATAGTTTTGGAGATTGAGCTACGGTTGAGTAACAGTAGCAGCTTGCTTACCTTGTTAGCAGCTTGGTAACTTGGTGACACTCATGTTAAACTCTGCTTAAATTCTAAACACCTGTATTTACATGCAACCTGAATTGATTTTATTACTAAACTTTTTCACTGGTATAGTTTGTTTCACATTTGGGAAAGGCTGGTATCATGCCTCACAGTCATCCTTGCTCAGCTGTGGAAGAGTATTTAAAGCTACAATAAACTGTGTCTGAGTCCTTTTTCCTTTAAAACTATATACTACTACAAACGACTCAGGGAAAAAAAAAATTTTTTTTTAAGTGTTTTAATTTAATTTGCTTACTAAAAGGATGATCTTCCTTCCTGTGGATATGCTTGCCACTCAAATAATTTATTTTAAGCATTTGCTGATAAGCTCTTTCTGTAACTTTGGAAACCCTGAGGTATTAAAATTTTGCAAGTGGAGAACTAATTAAAATCACCAAAAGGAAACTAGTTTGTTACTCACAGAGAAACCATTTAGTTACTTTTGTAAAAATCACAAGTCAGTTACTTCTAAATGAAACTCATCCATCTAGTCAAATGGTCCTGTTCCCTTACCCCTCAGAGCTGCCTTGATCTGAAGTCACCATTTAAAAAAAAAAATTAATTTATTTATTTATTTTTAATTAATGTTTGCTCCCTTACTGGCATGTTCATCTTCAAGTTTTAAAAAGTGTCCAGCTCCTAACTTTAATTGTTCTAGCTCCAAAGTCTCTTCAACAGCTTAATTCATCAGCCTAGCTTCATAGAACACATTAAACATTTATGTAACATTATATATATTTTCCACATTATTTGTAGCCAAGTCATCCCACCAAATCAAATCACACTAAAGTGATAAAGGGATTTCCTCTCTTCCCCTGAAGCCTGTTCTCCCATCTCAGTGCTTTTCCTGTGACCTTTTAGCTTTTAATCTTTCTAAACGTCATACACTAGAACTGAATATTCAGTATTTGTATCAAATACTAGACATAAAAATAAAACCACTTCAGTACTTCCTTTCATTGAGACACCTAAGGATTCCCTTCTACCTTTGTGTTACACAGGCTCAGCTTGTTTCACTTTTCCACAGCTTTTGGCACCTCTTTTAAACTGCTGGTTTTCCATACAGTCCTTCCTTCCTTCCCACCAATAGAAAATAAGAAATGTTGGCCTATATGTGTAAATTTTAATTGCATTTAAAACCATTTTGTTTAATGCACTTCAATTTAGCAAATGAGCACAGGTGGAACTGTTAAAGATGTCCATAAGTGACTAGTCCAGTAATATTTATAATTTCTTATTTTATCCCAAAGATTTTTATACATACCATATAAACACAAAATAGCAATTTCAGAACCTTATTAGTAAAAGATCCTAATTAAGGCAGACTTGATGCCATCACCATAAAACCTCACCAGACGAGGCTTGGAATCTCTCTTCTTTGAAAAAATTATTACTTAAGGAGTTTTATAAATTTCTGATCTGGTGAAATATTTCAGCTTTGCATGATTAACAGATTTAAAAACACTTGTTTTACTAAGAGTCAACAGTGTGTGAGGGAGACATAGCCTGGTACTGTTGTCAGAGAATTTATTTAATCTGATCTAGGAACAAGTTTTGCAGCACAAGTGAGCTCCGGGGCTATTATATTTACTTTGCTAGCAGTATTCAGTTAGAAGATTTAACTCTCAACTAGCTGTGTCTACAGGAAAAGTCCTCTTCAATCCGTATGAATTACAGACAGTCTGACATTCTGACCAAGCACTACCCTCCCCGTACGTTTAGTGGATGAATGGAAAAGGGGCCAAGGGAGTGGCATTCACAGCAGAAGGCTTGCAGACCACCCTGAGTGGAGCTACCTGACTTCCCACCCACAGCATCAGCACACCTAGAGACCTAGAGCTCTCATTTCTTAGCCACACAGCCTTCACCATTAGTGTGCATTTTTTCCTACAAAGTTTCTCTGCTTTCTTATCTAACCCTCCTGAATATATAACTCTTTTGGATGTCTATAAGGAAACAGACCCATGATGTTTAAGTTGTAGCCTTGCCTAATATACACACTGAATCACACACATATATATAATGTATATCTAAGTAGGTGTGTATATCTAAGTAGGTGTGTATAAGGAAATGTTTCCTTTGCCACAGTCTTTGACCTACTTGTGATTTTAGTTGAAGATGATTCCATCAGTGACACCACAAAACATTTAGCACCTTTTACGTGTTCTCTTGGATTAGTTCTTAATAACACTTTTTCCTGAAGTGCAAAAACTGGAGGTCAAGTGCTCACGTGCATTTCTGCACACAAACACTTCTGTAAGCAGCAGTTGCCAACAGAGGCCTCCTGTGAGCCAGCCCTCTGCAAGCTTCAGTGTCTCTCTCCCTCAGCAAATTTCCAAGTTTTTTTTAAAAAAAGGACATTTTTTCTCTCAAAAAACTTCCAAGTTTAAAAAAACCCCCACATTTATTTCAAGATCATACGGTCTGGATCACCAACAGAATTCTGCATTTTGCCTAATCTGTTATTTTATTTTTCTGAGTTTTAGTGTCATCATTTTGGAAAGCAGAACAAATGCATCCTTTCTTGAAAGAATATGGTCAAAGTAATTTTTCAAAGAAACATCAACAGGAAGCACACTTTACAGTGTTAATGAAGGAACAATTTTTGTTGTCACTATTTCCTTTTGTAAATTTACAGAAGTTATGAATACTAAGAAGTCTTGTTTCCTGTAACCACCACATAACAGTTTTAACGGAAGTCAATAAAATACAATCCAGGTGGCAACCCTGTTTGCAGAAGACAATTTATTCTTAAGAAATCCCTTTGAAAAGTCAACAGTATCTGAGTATGTTTTTTTCAGTAACCTTACATATGATAAATCAGCCTATTTAGAAAACAAACAGGATAATTTCAAGGGATACTACAACAACAACAAAAAAAAAAGGACTCACCAAAGGTTCAGCCATTACAACTTCAATTTTCTTTTCAGCTTGAACAGCAAATTCAGCAAAGAGGCTTTTGATGACATACTCGCCAGGTTTGACATCTGGATCAATAGTAATGTTAGACATGATGATGCCTCTCTTTTCCCAGGTGGAAACAACACTTGGAGAAACTCTGCGTTTATTTACTCTGCTGGGTGGTGTGGAGGCTATAGGAAAAAAAAAAAAAAAAGAAGGGGTTATCTCCCTATACACTGAGAGGCAACTGATTCAATCTTTAGAAATCATCCATGAAGTTCCAAGTTTCCATTTGGCATCCAAATGTCTTCAGAAGTATTTCCTCAGCCCTCTTAGCACTTTGTCAGTAAACTGATTTCCCTAACAAGACTGCCAACCCCGCCTAGACATTATTTTTGTCCACCCTCTAGTCACACATCTGAAAGACTTGTTCACAATACAATTATTTTGATCACAATAACCCCATGTATCGCTATAGATTGGGTGATGAGCGGCGGGAAAGCGGCCTGGCAGAGAGGGACCTCGGAGTGCTGGTCGACAGCTGGCTGAACAAGTCAGCAGTGTGCCCAGGTGGCACGGAAGGCCAATGGCATCTTGGCCTGTATCAGGAATAGTGTGGCCAGCAGGTCTAG
>JANIJG010011373.1:55202-100175 GCA_024611175.1 Megaceryle torquata
GGGACAAAGGGGAAGGAGGGCCCGGGGAGGAAAAGGAAATTTTTTTTTCTTTGGGGCCCCGGGCCTGTGCTAGTTCGGTGTTTAATTAAACTTCCCCCCCCCCCCCCCCCCCAAAAAAACCAAACTAACCCAAACAAACAAACAAAAATCCAAACCACAGAACAAAAACCTCACAGAAACCTTCTGAAGCTTTATCACAGAAATCATTTTTCTACTCTCAACAAATATGAGCATCCCTTCTTTATGAAAAGTTGACTCAACTAGGAGAGCAGCTGCCTATTTGTCTAGTTACAAATACTCAGTTGAGCTTGTTTTCTGCTTTCAAAGACTCTGAAAACACAGTCAAGAAATTTAATCTTAGCTTTCCCCAAAATACAGGCTTCTTGACTAGTAAACAGTAATAGAAACATTCTTTCAGGGAAGCACAGAGACACAGCAGGTATTCTAAGGTATAAAATCTTAATCTGGCAATATCTAGCTTTCTAAGTATGTGGGCAGATTACAATCCCCTAGCAGATACAGTTTTGCTGCTACTGCTGATCCTCAAATTTGAAGTTCTGCCTTATAAATAGGTAGTCCTTCAAAAAACAGTAGTCTTTTTCCCCACCGCTGTTGGTGTATCTGACAATTGCATTAATAAACTTTAATTTTTAGATTTTCATTTGGCATAATGCTTTCTAGAATGCTAACCCATTTCCTGCAAGGGAGAAGGCAAATGAGAAATATGTTTCAGTAATATTTCTTCAAACTTAACTGATGTTTTCTGTTATTTAAAAAACAAAACAAATAAAAAACCCACCCCAAAAAAAGCAACCAGAAACAAACAAAACAAACAAACAAAAAACAACAACAAAACCCCCACCAACTATTTCAGTTTAGAAGAAAATTTTGCTTCTATCTTTTCCATACCTACAAACACAGTCTGAGATGTATGAAATCAGTTTCCTGCATGTCAAACACAGACAAGTTTGTGAAAGGCCTCCCTCTCCCTTCTAAACTCCACACCATCAAAATTTGTAGATTTTTAGCTATGTTCTCTGACATAGAGTAACGTTCCCTCTTTTTTATACTAATTATTAAGAGGCTCCTTGAGGAAGTGAAGAGAGCAAGAAATGATTCTTGCCTATCTGCCTTAATGACTGAGTAAATTCTAACCAGTATATTCCAGTTCCTCTAGAGGACTTCATACCTTGCAGCATCTTCTGTAGTTTAAGAAGTCTCAAGATAAAATAGATTACAAAGATAAAATCGGGAAAATTATTTTTTAATACTTCTTTTGCCTAAACTCATATACATGAGAAGAGAGAAACTGGGCTACACATTTCCCCCCGTAAATCCTACAGAGGAGTAGCAATAGGGACTATGCTAGTAATTTCCTCTTATAGATAGGTGAGAAGCATCAACCTTGCATAACCTTCTTCCTAAACCCCTCTCATATGTGGAAAACAGCACCAATACTGAATTTCAAAATACCCCTTGAAGTGTTTATCCTTGAGGAAAGCTTTCTTTCACTTTAAAAAACCCCACAGCCCTTAAAAATCGCTAGGAGAGTAACACATTATCCCCACCCTGTATACAGACAACCTGCTTCTCTATAGGATTATGACTGAACAGGATGAACAACAGCCACATGCATCACATAAATTCACCTAGATCAGATAGTTGGGTATTTGATATCTATGGAAGGCAAAAAACACAAATGCTTTTATTAAGAAATCTAATCATTGAAAAAGAGGTCAGATCTGCTGACATTTAGGGGCAGTGTCAGGACATCCAGGGCAGCCAGTCAGAAATAAGACGTTGTTACTGGGCTCACTCTGTCCACTGAGAATGTTAGACTACAGAGCAGCAAAATCTGCTACAAGATACAATCTCAAAATTATTTGCTGAAGCTCACCTGGTCTCTCATGCTATAATTCTGACTTGATTAGCATGGGATGGAAGGGTAGAATGTGCCACCTATTTTGCAAGTAACTACCTCTGCAAACAAGAAATTTAAAACTAAATTTAAGGGGGGGAAAAAAGAGATGTAAGACCAATTTTACATATTTACATTTTTTTAAATCCTTAACAACATAACAACTAGAACACAGGTGGGAAATAGTGGCTAAAACTGCTGTGAGCCTGTGCAACAGCTACAACTCATGTGAACCACTGTCCAGTCTTCTATGGCAGACCACTCATGGAGATTACTATCAGGGGGAAAAAGGGAAAAAAAAAAAAAAAAGTACTGTCAAAATTATTTTTTTATTTCAAGATGCCAAAAGACCAAACCATGCACATTGGAAAACAATGTGACAAAGCACAAAAACTGGAGGGGGAAGAGGAAATCAGTTTGAACTTAATTGTCTCAAGTCCTGCTCAGTCATTCTTGATTATGGCATGCCTTCAGGAAATCCTGACCATTAAAGTGTCAGACCATTAAAAATGTAGTTTATGTAATTCCTTTTCTAGAGCAACTGCCAGCACAGAAAACCTCTTCAGATAAACAATTTTAATTAAAAAATCTATTTTGAATTTCATAGAAAACTTCACTTAGAAAGACATAAAATTTATTTAATAGCATACTTCCAAACTGCTAATATATTTAACATGCTTTGCTTCACAGTCAGAAAGCTGTTCTCATGCAAGATTAGCTTAAAACAATGTGAAAGATAAGTCTCTTTCATGTGTCCATAACCTAGTACACAACCCATCACATTTGTAAATAGGCAACGGTAAATGACAATGGCAATAGGTAAATGGCAGAGATGTAAAGGTTCGGGGCTCTAAGTTAAATTCCCAGTGGTGATTTCCATACTGTGCTGAGGTTTTATACAAACTATAGCTTTCAATTCAATTTAAAGATGCACATATAATAAAGCAAGTCAGACTTCATATATGAATATCTGCTGGAAAACAGTTCTGTAAACAAGCTGCAAACTTCTCAGAGAAGAAGATACCACCCCAAGCACACGTTACTTACTGTTGTCTTTTCCAGTAGGTGTACTGTGAGGGCTTAACATGTACCTCACTGTCCAAATACTCTGCACACAGCAGAGTGCCAGTGCTGCTCTGTGAGGTAACAGAGGTATGTATCCAGATATCTCAGTTTCCTTCAAAACACTGAAGTACAACTCATTTACAAGTTTTGCATTCCCTCAAAAGAGTAACCATTTAAGCATGGAAAACCCTATTAGGCTTCTACAGCATTGTAAATTATAGCTTTAGTAACAATGCAAACACAGAAGCAATTCTATTCCCATATGATTAAAACACAAAAAGAAGGTTACACTCAGTTTAAAGAGCAATATCTGATGCTTATTTTTTTATTTACAATTATTACTGCAACAGGACTAAAGAGAACTTCCTTTTGGATATGGAGAGCAAGGATAGAGTAGTGTAACTCTGGGTTATTCCGTAAGATCCACTTACCCTTCGGAAAATGTAACCCAAGACACCACTAAGTCTGAGCTAATAGTACTCCCTGGTTTTCAAGGGGACCTATAAGCTCATGCTCATCACCATAACAGTCGTGGTTATTGTGCTTTTTAGATAGTATTGTGCACTCATGTAACAGCCAAGAGGCCGTAAGTTGTGAAAGCACCACACATCTTTCCTTCAGTTCTAACTCCTGCAGTTAGAAGGACAACTGGAAGAAGTGCAACTCAGATGTCTAGTTTCCTGGCATCAATTCCGATGATTCATGTAATCAATTTTTTTCTCTAAACACAAGCAGCTACAACTCAATCTGACAATGTAAAAGCTAAAAATGTTGACAGCATCCCATGGCTCGCTGCTGGATTCTCAGCCTGGCTGCAGCACTGGCCCAAACTTCACCCCTAAGGGTCCAGAAATTAGGTGTCCATTTGAGCCCAGCAGGTATGTATAATCCTATCACCCACATCAATGTTTCCCAGTATTTTGCCATTGGCAGACTTTTTTTTTTTTTTTTTTTAAAGGGGAAGTTTCCAAGGGGGAGGCAGATTCCTTAATGACCAAATTTAAGCCTGACAAGGGTACTTTGGTTTCCCTCCATTCCCTCTCCCAGCCAGTGAAAGGCCATTTGAGAGCCACAGAATGATGGTCAACTTCAAGTCACAGGTAGGTCTGCAGGTAAACTTGCACCCACACCTTCTCCCCCATGTCTTTTCTGCTTAATATGGATAGTGCGCCCTTCTCAGGCCATGGGTGTGGGAGAAGCAGGGCAGAGAACAGAACATCTATTGCCAATTTACTAAATTTTTTTTTTCCTTCCTGGGCTATCAAATTGAAGGCTGCACCAGGCTGGAAAAACACTAATGCTCTGAATCCTATGTTAAGCGCGAGTTAACAAAAGCAATAAAATTCTATCAATGCTTGGCTAAGTGATGTCAAATTAAAAAGCATAAGGGAGGCAAAAGCAGCAGTGGGAGGATAAACCAGTCAGACTTAGGGACTAGAAGAGCAGAAAGGCAAGGAAAGAGAATTTATTTGCTAGTGAGTATTCCAGATTTCCACATAGACTGTTCTACAAGTTAAGAAAGCAAGTATTTCCACAGCAGTGATGAACGTGAACTTACACTGAATGAAGATGATGTTTTTATGGTATGCTAATTATGTGAAGAGAAAGAAAAGCACAAACTAAACCTTAAATCTAAAGCTTTAAGAACTAGTAGCTAAAACTAAGGCAAGGATATAGCAAAGGAATGCAAATGTACTGATATAGGGGCTGCACAGACAACCTGTAATTCTAACACTCGTCACTGCAAACATATCCTCTATGATGAGGTTTTCTTACCTTTCAATATATTAACAGATACATATACACCATACACAAAAAAATGCATCAGGTAACAAGGTCAAAGTGATCACAGGCATGTCTTTGTTAACAAGCAAACAGAAAAAGAAACTTAAATATCTTCTCACATCTTTTCTAATCCATATTTATCTGGAAAAACTGAACTCCACATCCTCTGTTTGAAGATTAAGGACATAAAAACCCTACTGATGCACTGTACTGAAAAAAAAAAAAAAATCCACATCAAAATGCTCAACAAATTTACATCTTGTATGTATTTCCAAAAACATAGTGTCAGAAGCCAGCAGCTTTTGCAAAGAGTTCTCTCACCAAGCACAACCCAAAGTAGTTTAACACACTACCAGCTCCTGCTCCCCCCTTGTGTCCCCAACCTGTTTATTCTTTCCTTTGGAGAAGAGGGCAATTCCAGGTCCCAGTAGAAAGAGGAAAATCTTTTCCTCATTATCCTCATTATCCTCAATTATCCTCATTAATGTCAAACTGATACCTTTCCTGAGTAAATGCAAAATGTAATGAATACTGACAGCTCTGCTGTAAAAAGCTATTTTAGAATAGGAGTCTGGAGCATCAGTTTTAAGTAACCAATAACTTCAAATGATACATCATTAAAAAAACCCAAACCTTCAGCCTATTTAAAAGAAAAAATCTATAAAGAAACCAGATACATATTTTAATATGTGCCATATAAGCATATTAATATTTTAGATGAAAAAATATTTCTACAAGTTAAAGCTCAAAAACATTACATTAGCCCAGAATGGGGCCATTTACAGAGCACTGTCACATCTTTGTAAGTAACTGCCTAGTAAAGTAAGCAGAAATAGTATTTCTGGTACTAATGTTTTGAAAATTCAAGTGTTAGATATACACACAAGGATTAAAAAAAGAGAATAAACAAATACATTTAAGCACTGGAATATGCTCAAGCATACACAAATCAGGGTTAGAATAAGTCTCCCACATTATCAATTTCAGGAAAGAACAACTGCTCTACACTCTGATTCTGTCAGTTTTGCCAAGTAAACACCACATGAACAAACCAGCTGAAAAGGGAAATAAACCTCTGCAGACTAATTCAATCTGTCGCGTTTAACACAAACATGACAAGAAGAAAAAAAAAATAGTTAAAAATTCAACATTTTAAAAAGTATATTCTTACAGCAACTTCGCTGAGTCATCAAAACAGGACGACAACTACAAAAAAAAAAATTATTTTTTTTTTGCACATACCGGTGCAAACTACCTTACATCTAGTTGTCAAAAAACCCCCCAAAAACCAAAACATACCTGAACATATTCCCTAAATAAAGTTTTCTGATCTGCACTGAGGGGATGAGCTCTTCTGAGAATTCAGCTCTGATGGATTTCAGTTCCTAGTACAACTACCCAATGATTTATGGCATAGGAGAAATTGATTATTTTTCAGCTAGAGAATAAATTACCTTGTGATGGCACACACATATCTTACAACATTGCTGTAAATTCTCTGATCTTACATTAGGTGTAGCTATCTATGTTTTTCTCTTTAACAAATGTATACTTCTGAGCCAAGTCCTTTCATTCACCCAACTCTACAAAAAACCAGCAATGTCAGCTACTAAGTTGGTGATGGTCTGGGATGTCTTTCCATTTCTTCTGGGTGGAAAAATTTTGATGAGTATGAAAATTCTCAAATATCTCCAAGATTCAGGATTGTTCGTAAGATCAATTACCCAAATTTGGTTTACCTCTTTGGTTAGCACGGGGACTGTATTTTGAGGCCCCTTGCCACAATTTAGGTCTTTAACAGCATAAGGTAGTGCCGAGTTCCCATAAAGCCCTAGTTAACAATAATTTTTTAAAAGTAAGCATCAGACACTTGTATTTCTAACCAGACCTGAACAAATCTACCTATGCTAAGAGGAGAAAAGAAGAAAAAAAAAGTAAACTAAATTATGAAAAATCTGAAGTTGTGTTGCTCCTTAGAAAACCAGACAACAGTCTTCAAGGCTGTAAAATCTTCAGAGAAAGCACAAGGGCACAGCACAGACCTGGTGAAAATATCTCAGGCAGCATGCAGACACCACCAGTGCTCAAACTGGACTTCTGTAAGAAGACAATACAAAGTGTCATGCAGTGCTATTCTTAGCCACCATAAAGACACTAAGCTTTCAGAGTTAACAGCGTTTTTGTCAGCAGAGGGGACTAGTCACATCTGAAATAAAAATAGGTTCTCTTATGCTTGTCCATGCAACTCCAATACACATGGAAAAATTGGTCATCTAAAAGATCTGAGATGTACATATTGGAATTCAAAGGAAAAAGAAAAAGCTTTTTTTCTCCTACCTTCCTCAACTTTCATTTTAACTTTTTATTTGATTCTAATTTACTTCAGAAAACAGCTTGCTTTCTCCACAATAAGAACCTTTATCTGGTTTCAATACATTCTTATAAGCTCTAAAAAGCACTGCAGAGAACTGTAATTGAGAGACTCAGACTGGTATGAACATGAAGGTCTGGTGGTGGAGGCACCTGGGCAAGTGGGCTCCCTGCACCGCCTGTGTGAACGACACCTAGGTGAGCAGGTCATGGAGACACTGACTCCCCCCCCCCATCTACCTGCACTTTCACAACACACCCAGATCTGAAGACAAATAACCATGGTTTAAGGACTCACAGAGGTGGGACGGGATGGAGACACTGACTGTGGTCAGCTCCAAAAACTCATATCCAAAATCTGTTGGGAACTGAAGAGGAACCTGGGATATGAGGACAATGTGTCACCTGGCATCCTTACATCCCATACCACAGCTATGGATTCCACACTGGAGAAAAGCATTGTGATGCCTTTTTGATGGACAGACACCCTGAAACCTCTGTCCTGGTGCCCAGCTCCTGGACAGACCTCTTGTACACACATTCTAGGGCTTGAGAGACTGTAAGAACAAGTGAAAACCTTTTTCCTCCTCAGTTCTTATTTTAAATAACTGCCCATTTCTCTTTACAGCTGCTACATGGTCTGTACAATGTTGCAGGGGTACTTCCTACACTGTTTTCTGATAAAAGTACTATTCATATTTTTGTAGGAAGGCATAGAAAATAACCACAGTTTATCAGCAAAGTAAAAGAGACACTCGCCTACAAAATGAAGTATGATAAAATCTGTTCCAAACTCTTCCATGCTGATGGGACAGGAATAAAAATATGTTTATATATAAAATCATATTTTAAAGAGAGCAGTCTGTAAGGAGGCAGGACAACTGTGTAATACCTACGTTCAGAACTGTAATCATTTGAAAACTACTAGGTTTTGAGGCTTGAAAAGTTAACTAAACATCTAACCGTATGCACAGACACCAACTATGGCTTGGCCATTAACAACAGGAGCAGTATTTGAGTGGTATTCAGAAGCCTACATAGTTCACCACAAATAGAAAAAGAAGAAATATACTAGAAGAAAGTTATTAAACTACTAAGATTCTGCTTTTCAAATTCTCCAATGTCTATCCCTCTTCAGGAACTGAGGATAAAATGTCCTACTAGACAATATCACAAAAAAGGGCTTTATAAGCCATAACACTCCTTACTACTGCTACATGAAGAAAAAATAAAAATAAAAAATAAGGACACTTAGGTTACCAAGCAGAATTAGCAGAGATAGCTAGCCAAGGCCACCACCTCCCAAACTGCAATACAGAAAAATACTGGCATTATTTTGAAAATGGTGATAGCTGCTTCATTCTTGCTCAGGTAAAGTATTACCAAAACTGGTCTCAGGTGTTGCCCAACTATTCCCACTCAACCCTGAAAAATCTCAGCTTCTCTGGTCCAGGTTTTGGACCTCAGGCTTCCTCAGTATATCAATGTTACACAGGCAAAATCTGTGTATATAATAAAACATTATCTCATTAATCACTCTACAGAAATAAAACACAGATTAACAACTGAACAATTTCTGAGAGGGACAGAAGTAGACAGCAAGGAAGCAGTCTGGTTGTGGTGGGACTGTGCAGTGACTGTGGAGCTCAGTCAGGGGTTAGGGCCTCAAAGCAGGGAGCGCTCTGGTCCTGACACCTGGAAGGAGACCAAATGTGAACCACGAAAGGATAACAAGCTCTGGCCTCTGCTGAGTTACACTCTCAGACAGTGACCTAGAAATCTGAGTTCCACATCCAGAGCTCATCACTCATTTTTTCTTCCTGATGCTGTGGTATTTAAGTTTGTATGGTCATGTACTAACAATACCATAAAACACCAAGCTGTTGTAATCAGACTATAAAAAAGCCTGCATGTCTCCTGAGCTGACTATAAGTTTGCTGGACCCACAGAAGAACAAGTTTACATTTTAGTACCTCTGCAGATGGAGAAGAGGAGGCAGTCTGACCAGCAACTCACTGCTCCTCACAGCCACAACTCGAGGGGAGGAGCCGTGTTTAATCTCCAGAAATATGTTATCGATAATCTGCTAAAGCAGCTGCACTTGGCAAGATGCACAGAACAGGCAAACAGAGGAAATTCAAGGAGTAATCTATCCTTTTTTTTTTTTTTTTTTTTCCGCTTAATTGTAAATGCTGATGAAAACTTGTGGCCCTTCAGTGAGGCTCGGCCACCCCGGTGGAGTCACAGCGTAGACCGCGCACAAGCAAACACCTACAATTAACAAGACAGATCAATGGATTTAAAAGGTTAGAAACATCCCATACCCCTCTCACAAGACTTTTTTAGGTAAGACACACACAAAATGCACACACATTGCAGTGCCATTAACTCGGAAAGTTAACTCAAGCGTAGCCAACAGCTTCTGGGTAGTACTCCCAGTCAGCAGGAATGGGAGGGGAGACTGGGCCTCCTGAGAACTGTAACTCTACAGAGAAAATCCTGTCAAGATTGCACAGCTTCCACACCTTCATGGGTCTCTGTCAACCCTCACAGTCCCCAGATAGCTAAACCTATCCAACTTTTTGGCAGTCAGTCTTCATAACTTTAGTCTTAAAACTGCAAATATAAACCAAACCCAAATAATCCTCAAGGACTTGACACCGTTTTTCTCAGCACCATTAATGTAAATGGTCTTAGCAGAAGTAAGGAAGTACAGAAGAGATATGAAAGCTTGAGAAAAAAAGAGAGGCAAGAATATTTCTAATAAACCAGTTTCTAACTAAAACTAGCCAAGAAATCAGTACTTCCTTACTTTAGGCCTCCAGCGTAAGCAGTGCATAATAATTTTTTATCCCCAAAACTTGCATCTCCAGGAAGACACCAGTTTGGCACAGAAGGATTTAATTTTAGTGAGGTTGAACTCAATAGGCCTCAAAAAGTTTTCATGCTCAGTGGCAGCACAATTGACACCCTTCACTACATTTTAGGTAATGAAATACTAAAGGCTTGCTTGCAGAAATACAAAAACAATGTTTACACCCTCCCAGGCCCTGTCCTGCCACCCTCTCCCCTAGCTCATTAAATAAGTTATGTTCCTGTTTCCCTTATCCTCTTCAAGATGAACACCCCAGTTTTCCATTTAAACTATCCCCTTCAGGGATAATATGGTCATAAAATATAGGCACAGACTATACAGCCTGAAGTACCCTTACAAGGTTTCTTTAATTATTATTGTTAATAAGGGAAAAATACTTCAAAAATCTTTCTCATCCATGCACTTCTGTTACAGAATGTCTAGGTTCTCCATTCCTCCTATCCTGTTAATTTCTGAAGAGAGGCTCAAAGATAAGAATATGCCTACAAGCAGAACAATGCACAACTCTAATATCCCCAATCAGTCTATCATGGGTTTCTGGCCAGTGTCTCAAACAGCTATAAAATAAACTTTGAACTTCTCCTCAGCCAAACCTCAGTACATCTGGGTTAGCTTCCTTCCTTCTTTGCTTTGCTGTCATAAAAGCAAAGTGCCACTTGCCAGGCTGCCTTTTTTTTTTTTTTTTTCCCCTTTCCAGGACAAGACCTCATTTGTATCTGAAAGAACAGTAAAAATCTGGTGATATTTGGACCAACCGCTACGTCCTGCTGACAGCCAGCACAAACAAGATGTTAGAGAGAAGGAGGAGGCAGGTTTCCACTGAGATGTCAGACACTCAGTTTTCTAAGCTGAACATCAGCTGCATTAAGAACCACTGAGCTGTTACTGACTAACTAGTGACCCTGGTGCACTGGCACCCTCACAAACACTGTGGTTCCTAACCTGAGGATCCTAAATTCTTGTTCAGAAGCAAAATAAAGAAAATAACAATTCCTAAGGCTACTCAGGTTGCTTTGACAGCACCATGAATATAACAATTATTTCCAATATCCATTAATTAGCATTTATTTGCAAGGGTTTAAGGCATTCAAACACTGTTCTAGAGCAGCATTCTGGTCAGTAGCAATTGTCTACAAAGGAAATTTTAAAAAGTTAAGTTTAAAATATCCCCAATTTACCTGCGAGCTGTGCCCAATGGGTAGAACCAGAGGAGTCATTTATGCTTCCCATGCTGTGCTTTCCTAGGATCTCTTTGGGAAATTAATTACTTCCAGAACTCAGAAATAATTCTTGAGCAAGAAGTGTTTTAAATGAAAAAAAATATATATATATTTTAGAAGCTTGAAATTTTGTTTGGTTTTCTGTCTTCAAAAACTCTTGGCAGTCTATTTCTAAGGTTATGTAAATCTGAAGAAAAGTACTCTCTCTCTTCTTTGGACTTTCAAATTTTTGATCCTTAAGAATGTGAAAAAATGAGAGTGAGGAAAAATTTTCAAATGCGTGCTTTCTAGTACTACTTTGAAAGCATTATACTTCAATAGTAGTATATATTCTGAACTGAGTAAAAACTGTCCTACATATATTGATTTTCTTGTTTAACTACACCTACTTAGGGCATCAGGTCCAAAATCTGACTAAAAGAATTAAAGAGTCATAAAACATATAAAACATAGAAATCTGTATTGAAACATTTCCCACCTCTAGCTTTTAGATTATCACTGTATTTTAAATACTTCTTGATCGGTCCATAAAAATTCCTGAATTTATCTAACAAGAGTTATCAATACAAATTCAATGATATAATGTTTATTTCTGCTATATATTATTAGAAAATTATTGAAAAGAGTAACTAAAATAAAGCGATTCTATGCTGTAACATTTTATTTGCTTGTTACTGCAGGTTGTTAGCCTATTATACAAATCATATTTCAGCACAATCCCCTGAAATTTCTCCCAGAAAGTAGTTTCTACCAGATGTACAAATGCAAACCTCTGCTTGTGACATTCGCAGTAGTGTGACCAAGCGTCTTCTAAGTTCTGTCTGCCCCTTTTGATTTAGAATGGCCCTCTCCTCTAAGGTTAAATTCACCCTTTATTTCACACTGGACCAAACAGAATTTAAAAGCTCCCTTTGACTAGTGTCATTACTCTTTGTAGAAGAATGAGGAAGAGTATTACTGTCTATATGAAGGAAATCCTGTAACTACATGCAAACAGGATATAATATGGCAAATTACAGGCTGGGCTCCACAGTATTCTAAAGTTGGCAGTCACCTTTCTAAATAAATAAACACTGTTTTGTCAGTGATCTCTTAAATGCTATTAAATCTCTAGTGTCTGAACCTTTCCCCTTCAAATACAAAAGCACCAGAGCTAGAGTTAAAAGAAAAAAAAAAAAGTCAGCAGAAAAGGGGTATTTGATATGGGTTGCTGCAAATGATTTATCTGGAGCTTTCCTGAAGTCCATGCAGAGCATGCAGTTTATTCTAGCAACAGTAGCTGACAGAGTGGTTTGCATTTGGGGCACTTTCGCCTTTCAACAGCATTCTCTTCTGCGATTTGTATCATCATAGAATCTAGGTATGGGTTTAGCAAAAAGTGTATTGCTTTAATAGAAAGAATGCCTCAAAAGAAAGCTCATTCTAGCATATTTAGCAACCTCATTCTAGCATATCCTAGACAAGGATAAATAATATATTTCCCAATGCATAATTAAGTTAATACAGTACAGGCACCTCATCTAAATATTAATATGAAGAACACCACACATGAAAATCTTAAAATAAATACATAAAAAATAAAAATCATAGTTCCAAGATTTTCCATGTTAATGTGCAGAGAAGTCCAAAGTAAGGCCCAAAACATCATATATCCGTATCTATTTATGATTAGTAAAAATATGGTTACATACATTTCCCTACTGAGCATCCATACCCTTACGCCCAAGTTACACACACAGTGTTATAATATAGACTGTAGGCATCAAACAGATAAGGCAGGAAAAAATCATACATGTAGGTATGAATGTTTAGCAACAGTGAAATCTACACCAACCCAAAAATACCTAAAAAATAATCATACAGCTTCATTCACGCAGAAGAAAAATGAGAAGAAAAATTTGTATTTATAAAGAAGACTTTTATGCAACACATGTGAGAGCAAGGGTCGGTGATCCAGACAACCACACACACCCTGCAAAAGAGACAGTCCACCTCTCACTGCTAGGCAGGTGGTCCTGACCCTCTCTTTACACTGGCCCTCACATTCACCCTCCTTGCCTTGAGATGATTCACTTGCATAATTTAATAAAATTAATAGATAATTAAACCTCCATCTTCCCAAGATAATTTCTGCTCATGTAATGACCCGAAGCAGTTCACTGAAAGGATGAGACAAGTGCCTGCTGTTGGCAGGTGAAAAGGTGACATGGCTGCACTGCTGGGGGCAAAGCCAGCAGTTTTGGCAAGTGTGACAAGCTCAGCCATCTTATGAAACTTCCCCCATCTTCATCCTGCTCATCTGACCCACATCTAATGGAGTGGGACTGAAAAAAAGTTTGACAGCTTCAGAACTTTCACTTAAAGTATACTGGGTATTCTTCAGCTTCAGGGTGATGCATTGGTTTGACTACTTTGGCTGATCTACTTACAGCCTAGTTGTCTCCTTCCAGCCTACATCCGTTTATAGACCTTGTTATTTCAACCCTACCCTAAAAGAAAAGAAAAATAAAAAAGCTATCTCTTCTTTACACAGCAGATTTTACTACCCAGAATGTTGCTGGCATTTCATTTAACTGAATGTATTCCAACACACCATTTATCAGGAAATGCAATGACTCATGATCCTACGTGACCCCAAATGTACTGCACAAGTGGCAAGGGGCCACCACTAAAGACCATCTACGTTCATTGGTAGGGCCAAATATGGAGGTCACACTTCATGATCTCTATTTAGAAATAAATAAATAAATAATCAACACATTTACATTTTATTGGGTCATTAACTACTAACAAAAACTTGTGTTTGCCATGACAACCGACAGGCTGTAAAGAAGCCATCATAAGTGCTATGTCTCTTCTACAGCAAACCAACTTACTGCCTATGGGAATCCCTAAGTACATTTACTATCACAAAACACACTTAAATACATTAAAAAAAAAAAAAAATTTAGTTGCTTTTTCAAAACTTCACATAAATTTGGATTAATCTTTCATCTAAAAATTTCACTTTTCTGTAAGTCTGAACAATTTTGGAAGATACAATCACAAGGAAAAATCAGTACATTCTCTGAAAACAGTCTAGGGAGTTTCAGTATACAAGATGACTACTAATTGTCATGATTTTTTGAAGTCAAGGTTATAATTTACAAAAAGTTTCCTACAAAAAGACTGAACACCTTATTATCTGGGATGCTTAACATTGGAGAAATAAAGTTAACACCCTATGTGATACAATACTTATTTAATTACTATTACTGTTTCAAAAAGGCACCAAAAATAGTATCTCCTGAAAATAAGATTAACCCTTAATTGTGTAGTATCACTGATTTTGTCACTAGAATATAAAACTGACATTAAAAAAGCATCTGAAAGTTCTCTAGAGCACTGCAGTGCCCCAGTAACTGTGACTGCAAAGGACAGTGTGGAAGAGAAGAGATCACATAACATCCCAGACCAATTTTTTCCATGGATTTTATTTTTCTTTGCAGTTTTAACATTTCTGGGGGGGGATTATAACACAAAAATAATTCTAAGATATTAAATTGTGTTTTTCTTGCTTTTAAAAAGTATAATCCACTAGCAAACAGCAACAGAAGGAGCAAATCTGTCCTTTTGCTAAAGCCATGCACGCATACACTCCACCTCAGCCCATCTGCTCCCAAAGAACAAAACCAGCAACAAAACATTTGTTCCACTATTATTTACATGATCCTTTTTCATATACATTCCCAGCATGGCACTGTAAGGTGAGCTCCCCTTTCCTATTTAAATTACAGTTTCATTGCTGTTATCAAATGAAAAGCCACAGGATAAAAATGAATCCATTACATCTTTGTTAAATACTGTAGTATCAGAGCAGAACCTCTCTTGAGAGCCAAGAGTTCATTTTTGGTTGGTAAAGGGGGGAGTAAACTTCAATCAAGCTAACCCTATGGGAAGGTAAGCAATTTTTCAACTCCAAGTGCTTTTTTCATTCACAGGAAGAATGATTCAGAAGTATCTGCCAGGCAGCTCCCCAGTTTTCACATACTTGTCAGCACCTGGCAGCCATAGCTTCAATAATTCACCTCCTTTTAAAGTTGCTCCACTTCTTTCTGGTTTTATAATATGTCTTCAAAAATGAATGCTGGACCAGGCAGACACAGTTCGCTTTCCTACCATAACTTTGTTCCCAGGCTCACTAGTGTTAAGTAACTTTGAGAACCACTGTCACAAACCCTTACGAAAAAGAGGCCGGGGCAACAACCTCGATGCAGCTTTGGCAGGTGCGATGTTAAGAGCAGTCCTTTTTCTCTTAACCAGTATGCATTCCTGGAACATATGCATGACTTCTGAATCAAGCTGAGCAAGACAATATGAAAACCTCATGAACTACCTCCCACTCCAATTTGCCAGAAGAAGGTAGGGAAAAGTTGCTCAAGGACAGAGAAGCAGCCACGGGACAGGTATGCTCTTCTATTTACCAGACAGACGCACCACAACCGCATCACAGCAACAGAAATCTGTGTATTTGTTACTAGAAAGACAACAGATATGGGTTTTGTTCTTTTTTTCCTTATTATTATCCAGAAGTAATTATTTCTGGACAGGACAAGCTTACTAATACAGTAAATATGAGAAACACAGAAGTGCTTTTAAGAAAGCAGTAATGAGTCATACTCATGTTTACTGGAAAACAGTTGTTCCCGCCTAGACTGTAAGCCCCAGAAATACATGCACATTTTTCATTACAACACACAGTATTTTACAGAAAGGTATGCATTACAGAATTATTTTCATTATAAGCAGCACCACCTTTGGGTTTTGAACCCATATACTGCGTTACTAGAAGTAATTCTCATGGTGTCCAGACCTCCTTAACCTTAAGCAACGGGTTTGTGGACAAAATATGAGATCTTTATTATACCCATCAACATAAATAACAATCAAAATGAGTATTTTTGCTACAAAATCAGAAACCTCAGAAGACTGAATATATATGTTCTGTTTAACCAAACTGCAATATGGACTAAAGATCAAAATCCGTAACTTTAAGAACATTAAGTCACATTATCACAACTATTCCTATACAACTACTGATTCTTTAAATACTCTAGAGCCAACTTGAGGAGAAAGCCTCCACGACATCCACAACTTCAATAAGCAAATAGTTCCTAAGCAGGAACATCCTCACTTCACTGTTGGATTAGAAGAGCATTCCTGACTCCATTTAAAAAGAAGTAATGCCTAAAATTGTTGGCACAGAGACAGCATTCTGAAACTAGGCCATATGAATGTCACTTCATTGTTGGTACTGAAAGAAAAAAGATCAACTACAATAAAACCTTAGCCAGCACTGCAACATTATGCCAGCTAAGCAAGCCCTTAACCAGACCAATGGAGCTTTGCTACCTTCCTGTTATGTACTTAAACACTCTATACACGTGCTTATTTTTATGTATGTGGAAATGCATACAAGCATAGCCACTCCTCTTCTGATGTCTTTAGTATGCAAAATTCTGAAATTATCATATAAACCATAAAAAGTAGCATTTACTTATAAAAAAATAATCATGAAAAGGCAGGGAAAAACCTTTCTTAATTTCCTAGCATATGAACATATACTGAATTTCCAGACAAATAATCAACACAAAAATTGCGTAATTCCTTCTTCTGGACACACTGCACCATTTGATTGGAAAACGTTTTAGGAAAAAAGCAACTAACTGGCATGCCCACTTCAGCTGGATTCACTAAGCTATCCATGTGAATCACAACACTTAAACCCAGAACAGGCTGCAGAGAGAGGTTTGCTCCTGGCCGGACTGCACAGTGGAAAGCCATCAGAATGCGACTCTCACACACTTAGAGAGCAGGCACGCAGCTATGCCGTCATCACGGCAATTTTCACAAATTGAATGGCAATCACAGGAAAAAAAAAAGAAAAAAAAAATTGAAATAAACCCCAGCTCTCTAATCAGACTGCACAGAAAATTAA
The DNA here is from genome assembly GCA_024611175.1 of Megaceryle torquata. Lineage (NCBI taxonomy): Eukaryota > Metazoa > Chordata > Aves > Coraciiformes > Cerylidae > Megaceryle > Megaceryle torquata. Next base: position 72,413 of record JANIJG010011373.1, read on the forward strand.
TTTGTTGGTAGATGATCCAAGGAGCACTTCCAGACGGAAAAGTCAGATAGATCTTCCTCCGTTGTGCTTACATAACAGAGGACATAAAGGAGAAAACATGGCATCACGTTACCTCTTCTCACATACCTTTTATTATTATTATTATTGTTCTCTATCTTATTATAGCTGACAACTGTCTAGTCTCAATCCTGCAGTTCATCTCCTTATCTATACAGCAATTATTTCTCTCATTGTAGATTACATTTATTGTAACCGAAAGTATCTTATGGTTTGGAAACGATAAACATTAATAAAATCAACTTCAAGGATTTTTAATCATTTTCATGAGAAACCTTCAATTTCTACCATAACATGTTAGAACCCCCCCCCCAGTTATCTGCATTCCAGCAAGAATGTTGTAGCTACTAAGCGCTATTACAAAGTATAATTTGGAACAGATATAGTTAATCTGCAAGACACAAACTAAATGGAGTGAAAAGCAGAATCTGTAAGGATGGTCATTTTGAAATATTCATTGCTTTAACTTAGAAGTCTTAAGTGTAGAAGTTATTGCTCCAAAAGACGAATTACAGCAGTTAGTGAAAAAAACCCACAAATCTCACATCTGAATAAGCTATTAGGACAAACTAGTTATCTGCGTAGTCTTCTAGCACTGATTAATACACTGTACAGTAAATAACTTGCTCCCAATTCCTTCAAACAAGAGACAGGGCAAAGAAACAGTGCTGTGTTGAGGTAAAAATCCCAAAGGAGTTATTTTGACAAAGTGTTTAGTGAGTGCAAACTGCGCATCCCCGTACACATACGGCAATTCATGAAATGCAGCTTAAAGCCGAGACAACAGATACCTCCTGCTTTTGACTTTTTTATTTTTACAAATACAAGAAATGTAAGACATATAAAATTGTTAGCTGATGTCATCTGATTACATCATCATTATCGTCTCCCGGTGTCCTGTCATTAAGCTGCTGTGCTTACAGCAGCAGAGCCTGCTACACGGTGCAAGGCAGCTCCTGGGCAGTGAAGACCCTGCAGTGAAGCATGTGTGAAGGGGTGATCTGAGGACACTGGTTGTCTTCATCAAGAGCAGCATCCTTGCCTCCATTGGGCCAGCTAAGACAATAAATCCTCTCAGAAACTCTAAGTCCAGGCCATTTACAAGATCAACGTGGGCACTTTTCAAAGGTATAATAATGGGTTTGAGGCACAAAAATAACACCCCCTGTAAAACACCGAAAGGAGCATTTGAAGCTTGGCAGAAGTAAGCCAGCGTCAGCATCTGGTAACTGCAGAGATGAGCATCTTTCTCTCACCTCTCCTGGCCAGCAAAGGGTGCAAAGAACTTTATCACACTGAAAGAACTGCAGCCTGACAAAATTAAAATATACATATAAGTGATTTTACATGGCAACTAGGAAGCTTATAGCGCACTTTACTCCTCTCTCATACTGGCTACGCCAAGTTGCATCAGCACGCAGGACCCCTAGAAATCTGTCTTTAAAGCGTAATTTTACACAGCAGCAGGCGAAAAACAAATATCTATCTATCTAGCTATGCCGTGACGCCGTGGCTGCCGGTGCCAGCAACATACTTACTGCTGCTGCCGCTCCAGGATTTCAGCAGAGACTTTATGTTAATCTCGAAGAAGAGGGAATCCTGCAGGCTGAGCATGGTGCCGGGGCAGGGCAGGAGCGGGGCGCCGGACAGACCGGCACCGGCACCGACACCGCCAGCAGGAGCGTGCCGGCGCCCGCGCCGCGCGGCCTCCCGGTGACGCAGGACTCGGGGGGCGCGCGCTGAAGGCGGAGGCGAGCGGCGGGATCAGGGGCGGCTCCTCCCGGGACCCCGCCAGGCCCCGCCCACAAGACACGCCCCCCGGCCGTCTCTCTCTCCCCCCCCGCCGCCGGGCAGATCGCAGCGGGGGCCCGGCGGGTCCCGCAGCGCCCCCACCCCCGCCCAGGGCAACGCCTCTTCCCGCCTTTCCGTGTCCGAAGGCCCCGCCGGGGAATAGAGCGCGGAGGCCGCTTGAAGAAGGGAACGCGGACTCTCGTGCATATACCCCCGTCCTCCGGGGGGATGCTACCGGATGACACAGACAGACCGACCGACCCACCCACCCCTAGGCAGCCAAACTGCACAACCGCCTGCAATAAAAGCAAACAAGACTACAAAAAACTGCTTGCACTTTACCGATTTTTAAATAAACTTCCAAGCGTGGTGAAAGGGCAGTGAATCAAATAACGAACACCGCGCTCCTCCGTACAGGACCCGAAACGCCACAAGCCTTCTCCACCAAAAGATCAACAAAATTAAAGAGGTGGAGGGGGCAATTCCCACCCGTGAAAAGCAGGTACACAGGGGAAGGCAGGAAGGTCACGAACAGTATTGGGTGGAGGGATGGAACTACAGGCACGTTAGCTTTCAAATCTACAGTTATCAGCAGTTTAGGGTTGTTTGTGGGTTTTTTTGCCCCCCCTCTCTCTCTTTTGAAGGACTTAACACAGTTTTGACATTTGGGAGAGTTTACTTCCTTCAATATCATCTTAAAAGGCCACGACAAAAAGCATCTCAGGTGTGATGTTCCTGGGTTCTTCAGAATGCAATCGAACACCACCTTCAGGGAAGGCTCAGGCTTTGGGGATAAAAGCAAGATAGCTCCTGAGCACCTTGCTCATTTCAGTGCAGGGTAAAGACGTTTAAAATAAAGCTCCTTCACCCTGCCCACAGTATGAGGCACAATCAAGAAGTGGTGGCTCTTGTCAATAATTCCCCTTAAGATTTTATGACAAATTTAAAAGCGGTGGAAAATTTCAGAAACATTTCTGCATACTGGCAGGAAGTGAGATGGAGAAAATAATTCTGGTTTCCATAACTGCCACCAAACTATACCTGTAACACAACCCTTAGGTCAAATACAGCAAATGGAGAGAACTGGATACTAAGATTACTGGGACAGTGGCTGCTAACAGCAGTTTAATTAGGTGTATTAATTAAACGGTAACTTTTTCCTCTGTGTGTGGTACTGTTTAAAAATAACCCACTTTTTCCCCTTTTAAGAGTAAAAGATTGTTTGCATGGGGAAACATTTTAACTACTTATTTATTTGCATTACAATTTCTTATTCAGTTAAGAAATTGCTACCCCCATCTGGGTAGTCCTTTCTATTTCTTCCCAGATAGGGTACAGAACATGCATCTACAGATTAACTCTCTGGGACATGGCCTCAAACTTTCTTTCACAAGCCTGCTTCAGGTAATGCTGCCTCCAATTACTTCATACTCCTTTTTTCATCACTACTTTTATGAATACATTCAAAGCTATACTTCAAGCAGTCTTTTCTCCTCTTACTAAATAAGATATAACAGAGACTGTATTTTGTTATGAGTAGGACATAAAGGTCAGATTTTGGAACTAGTTGATGAATTTCACCACTAATTTGAAAGACTGTATTAATTATGGTTGGTTTCTGACTGCTTTTAACACTGGGCTACAGAGAGTTCTTCAAAGGAATCCTTGTTAACAGCGTGCATTCCAAAATCATGAGCCAATTCTCCCAGCACCTCAAAAATAATGACTTTTTAAAATACACTTTGGGTTCTTTGTAGTCCCTGTCCCCCCCATTTCAGCTTTTATTCTTTAAGATATTAGTGCCAAAAACATATTAAAAAACAATCATCCCAGAAGCCTCAGGAGATACACTAAAACAGCCTCACAGAAACACTAATATCAATGTTCCACTTCCGGAGTCCTGTTAAGAAGACTCTGAACAAACAGAAGAGCTGCCAATACTTCTGTAAAGCGCTGTTTCAAAAGTTAATGACCGTCAGGAACTATTTTTTAAAATTCACATTTATTTATGATACTCATGTGTTTGGCCAAGTAAATTACATGGCTTTCCAACCACAGCATCTGAGATTTTATTGCACTTATTCATAACATCAACTACAGATCACTGTCAGTAGGGCTTCCTCAAGGATACCAGCAATTAATTTGAAAAGCAGTTAGCTCAATAGAAAATATTAGCATATTAGAAGATGTTAAGAATATCTTGACACCTGTATGTACCAAGAGTATAAGCATTTCCTTCCAAAAATTACAGCAAAGTTTTGAAGACGAGGAATATTTAATATTAGGAACAGAACTACTTGAAAAGACAAATCCTCTTTTAATACTATATGAATATACATAATATGGATGTTTTCATACATATATGGATCAACATAAGAAGTTTGATTCAATGGACATCATTAATTTACATGATTTAAGAATGGCATACACCAAACTTTTTTACTGCCCCCTCTGTCCCAAAAGAAAACAAATACCAGTACAAGTCCATTCAACACAAAGGGTAACACATCTGTCAGTATCTTAGCATCATCATATAAGCATCAGTGCCATATACATTATCATACAGAACTGTGCACAAGCATCCTAACATTTCTGCTTCCTCAAAACTCAATTCACGTGCTTTCATAATCAAATATATATAGATGACAACTACTGCAAGTTTTGAGTTTGGGGATTTTGTTCTGCTTTTTAATTGAAATTAAATAACCTACTAGACACTAGAATAAACAAGGTAAAACCTCTTGGTTTATTTTTAATCAAAACAAGAATAGTAGAAGCAGGAAATAAAACCCATGGATTACAAGCTTCTGGACCTTGCCAAGCACAGACAAGGCTAACTCACTCAGAAGAGCCCACCAAAGCTCACAGTGTAGAGTTACACGGTATCATCATCATGTATTTCTAAAACTGTGTAAGAAAAATGTAATTTACAGCATGCATACTTTTCCACTTCCTCATTTTTATAGAGGAAGATTAAACAGACTTCTGAAAGCACACTGTGTTTAAAAATTGAGAGCAACAAGTATGCCCACTGTGAAAGAGCCTAAAAATACCTATCACTTTGGAGTACTTCTATGGGAAGTCTTCAATGAGATTATTATTTTACTACCTAGAGAGAAGATGGAAAATAAAGTGTTTGCATTTAACTATAAGCCAATAGCTTTGATCTGGAGCTGGTTTATGTAAGAAACTCTCTAATGGAGGATCTGTGTGTATTTACATTAGCAGGCTGGACATTACAGAATTACAATAAATATGTAGTTAATATACTGATCTCAGTATTTGCATAACTTTTGATTCTGGACCAGTTATGAATTTCACTATTGAAGGGAGAAGACTACTTACTATAAAGTCTATTGAGTTTGATACTATCTCAAAGAGTCAAGATGAGGTATATGTGAACAAGCACACCGATACCAGTAAGCTCTTAAAAGAACACGGCTACAGGTATAGTAAAGCTCAAGTACTCCATCTGCAAACACAAGCTACTTGCACTCTACTAAAACAATTAATACAAGTGTCCAGACCACATCATGCGTTGTTTTTTTTTCCCTCGGATACAAAAACCTTTTAGTAAAGGGGATGGCTAGAAGCAAACCGCCTGAGCAATTTCAGCAATCTAGATCTGCAGACTTCAGGCTGATAACAGACCTACACGTTATGAGATTCACATGAGTAAGCCCAGCTGCTCTGGGAAGTATTAAGCCATCCATTCGTAGTACTGTTCATCCATAGCACGCTTCACTTATGCAAGAAAAGTCAATTCAGCACTTCAAGAACATGTACCTTGTATATGTAATATTCAGTACGTGTACAGTAACCCCAGTCACAAATCAGGGAAGCTTTGCCCTGTGTGTTATATGTAGCTACAGGACCCAAGCAATATATGAGACCAGACACCATTGTGCTGTAGATCATACAGGTAACAAGTTTCCTCTTTTTTTTTTTTTTTTGGTAGAATTTGGAATTTAATAAAGCATTTCTAAAAGCAGCATTATACTTACTAGGATCAATAAATTTACTACAAATGTGTATGCAAATGTTGTCTGTACAGCCTTTCTTCAGTTAAAGTAGCACCATGCCATTTTCTTGGAGCTGCTGAGAAACTTCGCTGGCAACTATTTTGAACAGTGCACATAAAATATGTGCAATGAAAAACAACAGTGATATTTATAACTTCCAGAGCTCTGGCCTGTGGCAAAGACCAGTACACGAGACCTAAAATTCCTAATACGATTCAGTGTTGTTTCAGCTTCACCTCTACAGGCCGGAAGGGTTGGGATTTTCATGACTGATGAGTCTGCTGAGTAAATTAATCTTAAAAGATAAATATTTGACTTTCTAAAGTTTGCTTTTATATTACAAAGAATTAAGATTTTTATATGTCATTCATGTATGTTTCACAGGGAACATTACAGATCTTTAGCCTCATTTCCTTTTATTTTTTTCCCTTTCCTTTGAAATGTTTTTCCCTGGTTCTACAATAGTTTTATTTATTTAGGAGCATATTCCTATGATAGTATCTCACTCCCCAAACCCTCCAGTGTAGTTCCTGCTCCTTCTTTGTTGGGATGGCTGTCTGAGGTAACACAATATGATTTCCCCACTCATCCTTCTACAAAGTAATTTGCACTAATCATTCCAGCATAAATATTCCATTTAAAAACCACAGCTAAAGGCATTATTTTATGCAATAAACATGCAGTCACTGTTGCTTCCACAAGTTTCTTTGAGGTTTCCAGTCCTACTACATTCATCTTCAGGATGATACATACTGACAGAAATTGCATTCAGGCAAAAAAAAAAACTACAAATAACAACACCCATTTAAAGTAAACTGTAAATATGAGTTTTCCAACTAGTTCTGTAGGGACACTGAAGATGCACAGCTTTCCTGTATAACATAGTCTGAGTAAGATCAAAAAGAGGATACTGTTAATGTTTAATTTTTCAGTAAATTAATCTTGACTGCATCTTCATCCTACCTTAATAAAAAATATATTTTAAAAAATCCCACAGCTTTAAAGAGAGAATAATTAAATCCTGAAAAATCAAACAGCTTTTAAGGTAGTTTAACAAAGACCTTGCGAACTTCCTAAGGATTTAGACTAAACAGATTTCAGTGTGGCTCTTCATGAAAATTCAGCTTTCCAGATCAGCAAATATCACAAGATTACAATGAAAAGAAACAGTAATAAAAAGCTGAAATATTTCAAACAACGCAGCAGGCAGTCTTGAGATTAAATTTTACCTGTTTCATTTCCTCTGGGAGAAAATCTGGTTAAGTGATACACAAACCTATAGCTGTTACCATGTCTCATGAGCCTGACAAATCAGTTCCCTGTTTTCACAGGCACCCCTGTAGTTAAAATTCTACAGAGATTTACTTTCTCTCTCTCAGATGCTCAATTTCAACCTTCCAAGACTGCAAATAAACCTTAAAGGTATAAAGCCCAATTAGTTGTCTGTGTCAGACAACCTAAAATACCTTAAGATCTGATCTGCCCGATTCTGTACCATGTCAACCTCCTTACTGTGCTTCAATATAGAATTTACCAACATACTGGTTTTGAGGAACCAGCACTCCAGTTTTCACCCACCTCTTAAATGGAATCTGGAAACAGAGACCTACGCAGAAAATCCCCGCTTAGTTGCTGGGCATTTAAATGGATAGAGTAGGGAAAGGCTTAACTCCTACCCTACAAGGCCTTAAAACAACTACTACAAATCAGTTATGTTTCTATTTTTGTTGCTCCTCCCACACTGTTTTTCCTGGTTTCAGCTTAGGAAATATTCTGAAATTAGAAACATCCTTCCTTCAACCAGACATCTCAAAGAAGTAACTGAGACAAGGCTCACCCCAGTGCATCTTAAAAGGTGCCAAGAGAGATCAGACAGTTTTGGGTCAGTGTTTAGTAACACTGAACAACAGAAGCATCCTGATGCTGAATTATCTAAAGCTCATATTGCCATACTGGTCTTATCAATGAGCAATGAAAGACTACCAGGCAAGCAGGGTCCAACAAAGATACTTGTCACTACAAGTCCTCACTGGCACTAATAAGCTAAAAATTTATTTTTATTTATGTAGTATCTCTATATCAAGGGCATTGCACAGGTTATAAAGTGAGGGTACATCAAGTCTTGAACAGCCAGAACATCTAATGAAAAACTGCTGCACAGGAACTTAATTACTTTAAAAGGCTAAAAAGTGATGAGGCTTTCTGAAAGTTTCATTTATCTCTTCAAATGAGTAGTGCATTTGGATTTCTCATAAGAATTTTTTTTTCTTAAAATAATAACACCAAAACCTTCAAGCTCAAGCCAAGAACCCTTTTGTTTGGGAAGATGGGACTTTTTAGAACATGCCTAGAGAGCAAAATGTGTCACACAGAACAGCCAAGACCACGCACACTACTTCCCAAATCACAGGCTCTCTCAATTAGTAAGTGCCATTGAAAAACACACACTCCCAACTGAATGAAGAAGGCACTCCTGACATTTCCTTACTTGAAGGGCAACTAAAAGCTATTCAGTGCTAAATTAGAGACACAAAGAAATGCTGTTCACTGAAAATGGAAAAGCTTTCCTACATAGCCCTTGATTAAGATGAGAAAGTTGAAATTACTTTCCCACAGCTTGGGTCCTAATAATACTTTTCAGAAAAAAAAAACCTCACACCCAACAAACAAAAAACTTAACACTCAAAGGCTAAGAATCATTCTATTATTGATGATCTTAAGAGAAATTGAAACACGGGTGTCCACAAATCAAGACACAAGCCAGCTAACAAGTACAGTAAACAAACTGCCAACAGCCATCAAAAGTATGAAGGATTATTGAAAAAGTTATCAGGTTATATATGCCTCTTCCATTTACAATTGACATTAGAAACAGAAAACACACCTCTAGAGGGAATTAAGACTAGTTAGATCCCCTATAAACTCCAACTTTTGCACTTGACTTTTTTCCTTTCCAACTGAAAAGTGAAAGACTGTTTAACAAAACACTCAAATTATAATCCTTCTGTAATTTAAACCTGAATTGCTGATGTCACTACTAGCATGGCACCTTCACATACAACTGATATAATCCTGCTGGTAAATACTATATTGACCTTACAAATACTTTCTGGAGTATGGGGAGAGGGAGGGGAAGAGGGTATATTCTGGATTTTTTTTTAGCCCAGTGATAGATTTTGCTGTGTTTTAAAGGATAACAGGTTGTTTGGGTTTTGTTTTGGGGGCTTTCTTGGGGTTTTTTTGGTTGGTTGGTTTTGTTTGTTTGTTTTTACTTAAAATGGTTCATTGAAAATAATCTGAGATTTTTATTTTATACGCTGTTCAAACTCTAGATTTGCAGACAGACATTGCAGAAACAAAAAGATAGCTGTGTCACAGGTATGTTTTAAAATGTTCTATGTGCAAGAGATTTACAGTGTGAATCAAAAAGGAACATGCTAAACCTATGTCTCAAAATGTTGCTTTCAAGACCAATGGACAATTTACCCACAAAGAATTTAAAAGAATATTTTTATATCCTTGTATTACCAGTATATCACAGAGAAAATAGGTTTACAGTAGCTTGTATAATTATTTTTGCAATGACTTTCTCCACATCTTGTTGACTTCAGCACTTCACAGCTCCCCTTAATCAGCTATTACAGAATCTTCTGAAGACTTGCTTGTTTTTCTGTCTATTTTAAATTTTCTCTCATTCTCCCCATACTATCACCTCTCTTCACATACTTGCTTTACTTAAAATCCCCCCAACAAGTTTTAACTGCATTATCTTGGAATTAGCCTGCAGATAATGTTTTAAAGAACATTTGCAGCTAAATATTGTTCAATTTCACTTCTAATATTTAATTTTTTTTCACCTTAATACACTGGACTTCTTATTACTTCTGACTTTTCAGCTTATGATCTGCAGGACAAAGAGACAAAAAGACCAAAAATCAGCCCAAACACCAGGATTACCGATATCCACTTTCTAAACTTGCTGTTGGTTCTCTCTCACCGTGTTCCACGTTGCTGCCTCTTTCTGCTGGGAGGGAAGGGAGGTTTCCTCTCAGTTTAGCATGTTGAACAGTCTCCTGGATGACAGGCATGTACCAGGACAAGAATATGCAAGACAACTATACATGTGGAAGGGTACCATCTCTCTTTTGCAGCACTGGGCCATTGCATTGGTTCAACTGTCACATGAAGCCTTACATTAACATACTTAAGCCTCAGAAAACCTTTTAAGTGCCTAAAGCCCAGGAGATGCATAAAAATAAGCCCTGCAAATGTGATGCAGAGGTAATCTATTCAGTGAATAATAGCATTTAAAAAAAGGTAAGGTCTATTCACCATATCTTAGAGGAAATCAAGTACATTACCTCCTCATTAAATCCATATGAGTAGCTGTTAAGTATGAAGAAACAACCCACAACCCTTCCAGATCTACCTTGGAGTTGTATGGATGTCCACCCTGGAAGAAACACTTTTTTTTTTTTTCCTCTTTGGGATGAGGTAAAGGTAACATTTGTCAAACAAAAACAAACCACTAAAATACAAACAAACACTAGGAAAAAAAGTTCATTCATTATAAATCCCTGCAGGCTTACTCTTCAGATGAAGCCCTGAGACAACTACAGTAAAAGCATATTAGGCACACAGCCAAGTACATAATATAATTTAATAAAAAATAAAATCAGATCTCAAAGAAACCGGGCCAAAAATATTTGAGATACCTCCTAGAACTAAGTCATACCACTATTTAACAATTAAATATAACTATAGTCAATTTTCCACATTAACAGTAAAAATGAAGAAGTCAGAGGCATACTCTCTTTGTACTGGGCTTAGTTTTAAAAACACTTGCTGGACATTGTTTCAGCTCGTTATTGACTCCATCTTAAGCAAATGCCTTAAAAAAAACCACAAACCAAACAAACAAACAAAAAATTGCCTATGTTCACTGTATCTGCTTATAAGCAGTAATAATAAAATGTATCATCACAGCACTTAAAATAAAACTCCAGAGATGAATGTGCTTCCATTTATCTAAAATATTAAAGAGTCCATTTTCTACAAATCAATATATTTAAAACTGAGGGTATCCAGAAGGTGATTGCTGCTTTTGGTGATGACATCTAATGCTGTCCCCACCACTGACCAAAAAGGCCCTCTCAGTGAGTTGATTCCCCTTACCAATTCATCTCAAAAATACTGCCCTGAAAATATTAGAACATTTACTGCTGGCTTTGTGAAATGAATCAGTTCAAAGAAAAGCCAGACCAGCCCCTGGTAGGAGACAGGGAAGCACTGCACAGCTGGGAGTCCAACTGCCCTTTTCACTCACAGCAAACTGTTAGATCAGGCTGATCTGCTTGTAAAACCACACTCAAAAATCTAACCCAAATCCCCTTTCTATACCTTCTGTTGCAAAGGGCTTCAAAAGCAGGTTCCAGAGGCCCTTAGTAAAGGTGCCTTATTACTTTTTATCAAAAACATACACAGAACAATTTCCTGGGGCATTACTGAAGCAAAACAATGCTATCTGCTGTGATAAGAAAACAAGAGCGAGGGTTAGATACTTTTATGCACATAGCATTCTGGATCCCAACCAGTATTATGGAGCAGTCTCTAAATGTGAGAAGCAAGCAAACAGATTGGGGTGAAGCCACAGTACACAGCTGCCCATTTAACCCCTCCTGTCTTCTCTAACACTCAGAACTCAGGTCCAGAAACTGAAAATCATTCCAGATAGGTGCTGGGCCTCCTTGCTCATCCCTCTGCTCTACAAGGCTGACCAGAGACACAACCCAGAGCGGAATATGCCCTGCAGAGTTGCTGGTATTACAGGGGCACAGTGCTGACAGGCAGTTTCCGGGTATCCAGCCCCTACTGTTAGCCCCCTGTGGCAATTACAGCTCTTATTTCTTTACCACCCAAAATCTCGTCAGCTTATTTCTGCTCCCCTAGCAGAGATACTCCTTGCAAAAGGAGATATTTTCCATACACAGAAACACCATGGACACCATACAATGAGAATACTCGCATCACTAATAAGTTTGACACCTCTTTGAAGTTATTGCAGATTTACAGGGAAAATATAGAATAGTTTATAGACGGGTCTGTATATGTATGCATTTGGACATGGGTTCTGGTACACGAAAACACCTTCTCTGGATCCCCCAAGATCATCTTTCTATGTTTGATTTGGATTTTAGCATTTTTGAAATGACTCTTTTTTTAAGCAGAAAACATGTCAACTCCGAAAACATTACAGCAAATTTAAAAGAACTGCCTATTCTTTTATTAACATCTACTGAGTGTTAGGATGCATACAGTCATACGCAAATACTTCAGTGAGTGAGATGTGGGGTTTTTCTAGAGTTCAGATAATCTTATAAATCTAAAAAGACAGTATGAAAGGTTTCTAAAATACACTTGAAACCATTCTGACAGAAGCTACATATTTTAAAAGATGTGTCACAGAGCATGTATTTCTAAGGGGGTTTTTTTTAGCTATAGAACAAAGTATATAGTAATTGAGTTAACATTTTGAAAGGCATTACTGATAAATTCTTTAATCCTGGGGGGCTACAAAGAAAACCAAACCAACAAAACAAACTAAACAAATACACACCAAAACAACCTCTTCACTGGAATTCCACAATAAAAAAAAAAAATTTAGGTCGGATATATGAAAACCCAGCTTTTACACTCTGGATGCCAGGAATAGGTTTTGTGGTTTGTTGAGGGGTTTTTTAAGTTCCTCTAAAATATTTTTATAGCTAAAAATAGTTATCAGACTCTGTATTTCGCCTACATTCTCATTAATACAAAAGTGTTCCTAAACAGCAGCAGTAAGGAACAGAAGGGATAAAAGAAAATAAAACAGAAACCCATCAATTTTCTAATTCAAACTTATCTACAGGACAAATCATCTTAGCTTTAAAAAAATGAATGAGTTCCTGAACAGCTGCATTCTATTAAATTTAGTAGTACATTAACAGTGCATCTGCTGGCATTAAGCAAGTAAATGTTTACCATTTTTTGCAAATAATTATATTGGTTTATTACCTGTTTTGCCAGAACCTGCCTTCTGCAGCATACCCAACTGGTAAACACAGTAGTTCTTTTGCTCTATTCCAGCAGAGCAGTTCATTCCATTACCAAGATACAAAAATAGAAATAAGCAGATAATTTAAAGAGGATTCAGCTACTATCTGCTATTGTAAAAGCATGATCCCAGAACAGGCTATAAGTCTGCATTTCGCAAATGATGACATCACACTATTAAGTGATATTAGTCAGGCACTACAGATTTCCCCCAAAATCACTCCTAATAATGACCATTTGGCAAGTATTTAATGAGCAAGAAGAATTAATCTTCAATGGTAGGACTGGTATAGTCTATGTTTATTATCCCTATTTGCTCCAACTATTGACAAAACACTGAAAAAGGTGGTTAAATGAAGGTATCTGTTTTGTCTACAAACTTCTTTTACCCTGGCACAAAGAGTCTATTTACTCTGAAATAACATTTGAAATAAAATATTTAAAAGTGAACTATAAAAAGCAAACAATCAAACAAAAACCATAAATACACCATAAAGGCAGAATTGGCAAGATGTCTATGGAGATATTTATGCTGTGAACATCATAGTGATATTCAACCATAAAACTTCAGGGCTCCACAGTATTCAAAGTTAAATGAGGACATGAACCTGGTTAAAAGATCATCACCTTTTCAGATCAGTTTTCAAACATACAGGCAGTTAACAGCTTTAACAGACCTTATTCTATAAGAAGCATTCAGGAGTCCATAACATCACAATATAAACATGTTCTAATTTGTTATACGCAGGAATAACTTGTTTTAACAAATCAGAACTGTCCCTGCTTTCCCCAGCTGCCAACATTACTCAACCTGACACTAAAAACCAAAAGCGGTTTATATTACCACCAGAAAGGCTAAGAGAAGTTTAAGGAAACCCCCTTCTACCACCACCACAAACTTAATCCCACAGTTTAGGCTGTAAATTCGCCACCCAGTAAGATGGATGTCACCATCTCCCATCTTTGCAGTTAAGACACATGTGGGGAAAAATATTAAAGGCCACTAATTCCTGAAAATAGCAAAGGGTAAAAACTGTGCATCTGAGCCATCAGGATCCAAAGGGTTCAAGGCCGTACTATTTTAGCTGAAGGAAAAAAAAAAAAAAAACACAAACCACACAAACACAACAGCCAAACACCAAACCAAAAACCACCACACCACCAAAAACACCACACACCCTCCCAAGAAAACCAAACCAAAACAAAGAAAAACAACCCCACAAGCAAACCAAACAACAGTTAAATGGGATTTTCCATTGCCATCCAGCTGAGCTATCTGAAAAAAGAACATTAACTTGTTCTACTTCTTTTTATTAAGACAGTACACTGCAATATCTAGACAGTAACAGGTAATAAGCATGCTTGTATGAAAACATACATTTTAACCACACTCTTAGGTTAAAAATTCTCTATACTGTGTCCATATTTTTACTTCTTTAATTTACACGTTATAAAAAAATCTGCAATCTTCAAAACACTATAAAAGGAAATCTTAAAACATTTTTGAAATTAAAAACTCTTAAAACAAAAGCCTTCAAAAAACAGTGGGGATTTGAAAAATAGGGAGAAAAGATGACAAAATTTGAATCCTGCACTGCAGTCAGAGCTCTGTGCAGCACACGTCTGTCTACACAAGCTCTTACCACCTAATCATAGCTACATTACAGTTTAAAAGCTTAAATGGAGATGCTTATCCCTAAAAGAGGAAAAAAAAGTCATACAGGCATGCAAATACAAGGAGCACTTTAGAAACCCTGTAAAATTGCTTTCAAATATTTCAGTAAGGCGCGATAGTGTGTCAACAATAAACTAGTTCTAAAAGTAAAACCACCACTACCGTAGTGGCTGATAAAAAGACCTTTTATAATCAAATTCATCAACTTAGCAAAATAATCACTAGCTGAAAAAAGTTTATTCAGTTTTCAGCAGGTCAATGACATGAATACATACTGTAACCAGGATGTACAACATGTGTCTCCTCGTCTTCATCTATTGTCTGTCCTAACGAAAACAGCCTGACACGTCTCATCTTCAGTAGCCTTGGGGAGCTTTCACGGGTAGTATTCCCAATATCCAGAACTACATCTCCAGAAACAGTGGGAACAATTTTTTTCAGGAATTCCATTTTTACATGCACTCTGTGTTCTCAGCATTTACTAAATTCAGCAGTAACTGCACGGTACAGAGCATGGCTCTCACATCAACTTCCTTGAGCACAGAGGTAGACTTCTCCTAATGATGTCACGTTGAACCTGGGTGGTGCCAACACCAGCACGTCAGCTGCCAGCTGCTGCGAGGCAGATTTTAAAGACGTCTAACTGTACGGACTGATAAGATAATCAAACAACAACAAGTCTATGTATTAACCAACGCACGCTAAACTCTGCACTTGCCGAAGACATGGTGTTTAACATACAGCAATTTTAAGCCTAGTAAAATGCATGGTGTATTTTCATGTTTCCATCTGACAAGAGTTCAATAATTCTCAATTTTCATGAAATGCAAAGAGAACATTCATCTGTGTTTGAAAGATAACACCTTTCACAAGGTCCATGCACCAGCTTAAGGCACTTTGTTTATAATAGCACCAACATTTAAACCATTTGCATTCTCACACGAATGTAACTAGCTATGAAGACACTAACGTGTATTAAATATTAAGTTCTGTTTTGCAGAGAGTCTGAGGGTGTATTTACAATTTAAAATACTCAAACCACCTTCCAGAAAACACGAAGTTCAGAAATAACTTGCCTCATTTTGTCCAGGCATCCACTTTATCCCCAGGGCTACTTCTCTGTACATGCCTGGTTTAGCTGAGTTTTTCAGTTTTGTTTGGGAGAAGTTTAAATGTTGTTCTATATTTAGTTTAAAGAAGTTATGATGAAAGATACCTTTTGTATTTGGAGCAGAAAGCTGGGGGGGTCAGCCATTAGCATAGAAGAGTAATCCTTAATGCTTTCTACATTTGGGAATACGTACCATTGTATGACTGAAAGTATTACTTTATTTACTAGACTGGGAGAGATCCACAGAAACACTACTAGGTAATATTCTCATTTCATTTCCCACCAAACACTCAGAGGAAATCCAGTAACACTCACTCTGAATGCCTGAGTGGCAGCCTGGACACTTCTGCTATTTTGAAGAAAGCAGCTTAGTGTCCAAGATATTTCTGAAGGTGTTCAACACTGTTACCCAGCTCTATGCCAGCTTAAGCGTGAAGTATACCACACTACTGTACATTCCATAAAAGAAGGTATTTAAAGTGAAATTCACTACTGTCCCAAGCTCTTTAAAAATAAATAAATAATCAATGAAAGGTACATACAGGAACCTGTTTCAGGTCTCAGAGTTCTATTAGTTCAGTGTTTACAAGGGGCTGCTGAACTAGATTGAGCTGTCAGTCCTTTACTGACCAACTTGATTCAGTAATTATGAAGTGTGACAGTAAACAGTAACAACTTGAGAAATTTGTACAAGTTCATTAAAGTTGCCACCTAAAAAATTTTGAGTTCTATAGGGACTAAAAATGTGATACCTTTCGTAAACAAATCTGAATTAAAATCACCAAATAGTCAATTTAAGTCTTTGTTTCCCTTGTAAATGAATACAAATTTCTAAACTTTTTTCCCCCCTGTAAATAAACACAAAATTCTGGCTTTATCATAAAAAAAAAAAAAAAAAAAAACCCCAAAACATTGTTAAAGTATTATTGCCTGAAGTGAAAGATTGGAGCGATCAAGCAAAATATTGCTTTGTACTTTTTCCACTAATACAAAAAAAGTTACACAGAATATCTTTTCAGAAAAGCATTTTATGTGTTTTCATAACAAATAATGATACTGGAAAGATAAGTTGCAATTATAAAAGATGACGAGTCATTACAGACTCAAGCAATCATTTATTCATAATAGCATTACTGTCTATAGATTTTTATTTTTTTTTTTTTTTTTTAGCTTGAAATCCTGCCACAAACTTACTTTGCACTTTCTAGCATTTGGGAACAACAACAACAACAAATCCAGACATTTCCAAGAGACTGAGAATGCTTCCAACCATCCATATGGCAGACTGCAGTTTGCAAAGAATAATCAGGTATTTTGAGTTGTGCCTAACTTAAACGTCCTCTGAAATGTAGATACTAGATACCAAATCGCTCTTAACCAAAGGTTTTATTACACATGTGGACACAGGGTGAAGACAACAGATGAAGTGCAAGTACCTAGTGCATCACTTCAGTTGCATATGGGCAACTTTCTATGCAACATATAGCATGCATTAATTGGCTATGAATTAAAAAAAAAGGGGGGGTTTGAAACTATACTTTAACATGAAAATATAACAGCCCTTCAAGTGATAGTATTTACAAGCAAGGAATAAAAATCACCCACCATATACATGATCATACTTCAAGATTAAACTTGATAAACTAATGAAGCTTAGAAAACACACCTGTATCCCAAAGCTTTTATTTTTTCCTTTTTGATGACTTCTGTTTGATTCTTAAGAAAAGAACATCAAAGAGTTTTCTATAGAAGATAGTTTAGGATATATACTATATACTGTATATATTCATATATATTTTATATAAATGTATTTGGATGGATGGTAGTTAAGTCCTGAATTTCCATACTTCCATTATATTCTGTGAAAGCAGCATTCTGTAAATAATAAAGCTAAGATATAAAGTTTATGTCTCTGCCTATGTCATTTCAACACACACTCACTCCCCTCTCACACTTGTTCTCACCATCTTCCTTAAACAGTACAATGTACAAATGTAGTTCTTATACAATGTGAGAAAACTTTACAGATAATCTGGTAGGGTAAAACATATGAGAAGTCTTAAAATTATTATACTCAAATTTATCTTTAACTGAAACTAAAACAGGCTACAGAAAGCCTTATTTGATAAATTTTAACACATTCTGAAACTCCAACTAAAAAGTGGGAGACTCAAGCTTATATAGAAATGTTATTTGTATTACAGTCCTTTGATTTCTTTCCCCGTGTATTCTGCTTTATTACTCAGAGGACAACTCCAATTTTGCACTGCAGTGTCCGTTGAGGTGACTTGGGCTTACCCCTGCCACAGCAAGAAGGTAACAGTCAAGCTCCACATCCCTCACTAACAGGAATCCTTATCAGCAGGACTTTGCAACAGAAGAGAATATGAACAGATCACAAAACACGCAGAAGTACCATAGTGGGAGACCTGGTGAGTGATCATACAGTAACAGCACTTCTCAGAGCACCGTTCCTTTGGATTAGGCCTTTCAGGACACAAACTACAAAGCTGCTTGGTGGGGTGCACCAGAAGAGCAGCTACATGGGAATTATGTTGAAGCAGGTGAACCTGGTGGTTTAGTAATGTCATAACAATGAGAAACACTGAAAAAACCCAACACAATCAGTGAAAGAATGATCCATGTGAGAAAGAACTACTTGTAAGTGCCTTGAGTTCACACCTCTAGACAATTCTTAGAATTAGCAATAATGACAGTATCAGACAACTGTGAAAGGGACGATATAGTGGAAAAGCACCATTTAAGAATAGAGCCTAGATGTAGTATAGACTACCCCAAACGTTCATTATTTGATGAGTCTCTTCGCAGACAAGTACATGTTACGGGACTGAAGGTCCGTTACAAACTTTCAGTCCTGTAACCCGAAACGTTTTTCAGACTGTCCCACCCTGCTAGAGCAAACCCATCCAGTCCTACGTGGTGCCGCAGAGAGGACACAAGACTCCCCTGCATCTAACACGTAAGCTACCAAGGCAAGTCCCAGGTTTTGAGGAGGCCGGGCGGAAGAGCGGTGTCCCCCGGTTTGCCGCTACAGGAGCCGCACGGATCTGAGCGAGGCCGCCGCGCCCGTCTCCTCCTCGCCGCGCCTGGCGGCGAGGGACCGTGGCCTGTGCCCGCAGCGCCCCCAGCCGGCGGCGGCGCCAGGCCGCGCCCATCGCCCCCCACCCCGCCCCTCTCCTCCGCAGGCTCCCTGGCTGCCGGCCCGGCCCGGCCCAGGCCAGCGAGCTGGTAACGCTGCCCTCGAAAGCAGAGTCGATGTAACTCGTTCCTGGGTGCTGTCCAGGCCGCCCGGCCACACGGAGGTGGGGACCTGCGCGTGGCTTCTCTGGCAACTGCAGCACAGGCAGAAGTTCAGGGTAGCTGTGTTGGAACGGTGGTCTGGGACGCTGCACAACGGCCCAGTGGCACAACCACGCTGGCAGAGAGGGCAGCTGGAGGCGCTCCTGTGCCAGAAGGATAGAAGCTGCACTATAAACCTTCTGGCACTGAAATAGTCTCCCTGGTGTGGCACTACTGTGGTGATGTCACCCAGAACCCGTGCTTTCTCCCAGCTTCTCAGCAACACGACCACGTTGGTAGGAAGACCAAACAACGCAAAAACACCCCAGAAGCAAAACTACTTCTCCTGTTAGAACATTGGCGCTGCAGGTACTGCCAAAGCAGCTTTCAACAGCAAAGGCCCCCGCAGTGCCTGAAAAGGGTGCAGGTTTTGCCTTTTTCAAGTCAGTAGTCCAGGTTACACAAAGTGGCCTCTACCTTGGTTTGCAGCTCTTCAGTGTTAACATTCCTTGAGCTCAAGGGCTGTAACTGCATCCTTGAGCCAATATTGAACATAGCATTAAGTGTGCATCGAATAAGCACTGTTGCTATTTTCTCCAGCTTGCTAATTTAAACCTTGCATCACCATTTCAAGTGGGAGTAAACCTGCTACATAAACAGAGCAAGTTATGATAGCACCCAAGTATTCAGGGGGAGAAAAAGAGTACAGGAAGCTTTCCTTCTTGAATCTCCGAATAGGAGCCTAATTTGCAAGAATTTGTCTTATCCCAACGAAAACAATCTCTTACCCCCAAAATAATTTGAAGCTCAGAGATACGTAAATGAAAGCAAAATAAAATAGTACAGTTAGAAACTGACCCTGCAGTTTAGCCACAGTTAAATGCACACCTACATCAAACTGGTGAGAGGTACTGGGTACTGGACAGCCGTGTTACACTTGTTAGTCAGTTAGTAGGACACAGTCCTAATTTTACACAAAATACTGTAGGAGTAGGGAAGACAAATCCCATTTCTTTCTCTGTATAGACTGCACTTTCTAAAGTAACAAGACTTTTTGCTTTAGAACTATAACAATCACATACGTATCTTTTCGTTGTTGTTGCTTAAATACAGAAACTGAACAGACAACATAACCTAGAGGAAGGGGCGGGGGGGAAGCATGCACACAGAGAAAACAGCTTGTCATATTGTGGATTCATATCATCTTTTGGCATTTTGGACAGAACACTTGTAAGAACCTGACATATATAAAGGAATTTTGCCTGCCAGGAAGTTTCAAAATTCTAAGAGCTATTTAAGATAAGAGGTTATCTTCCATATAATTTAAAATCATACTTTACAGTTAATTCCCAAGCTGCTTCACATTAATGGCTTCATTGGTTCAGTTCAAATAATGTAATTTCCCCAAGAAAAGTATAAGCAGGGACAAAGTAATGTACAATTTTGCAATAAGCCATCTCTACATCAGTGTCAACTCATAGCTACTTTTTTTTTTGCATTAAAAATCCTTTAAAACTAATCCATTTAATATTTCTATAGTTTTGTTTTACTGGTTTTGGTTGGGGTTTTTTTATGTAAATATGCAAGTAGTTTTGGTTGTCCTCATGCTTTCCGCAAAGAAGTCTAGTTTTCTTTTTCCTGAGAAATTAAACTAACAAACTGTCAGCTTTTGGTAAAGTTCTGTTTTCCTGTCAGTCATTTAAGCTGTATTTGCTTTCTATGGAGGGGCAGAGGTTCTTTTGATCAAGTTGTGGGGCTTTTTCTGTGGAAGGCTGGGGATTTCTGGAATGCTTTGGAGTGTTGGTTTTTTGTTTTTGTTTTGTGGGTTTTTTTGTTTGGTTGGGTTTTTTTTTTTTTGAGAGAGAGAGTTTAGCTTTAATTCTTTAGCATTAGTAGAAGTAAAATACAAGTAGAAATAAAATACGTGGCAAAACATATCCATCAGAAGCTGAACATAAAACACAACTTTCTGTTCACTGACCAAAGGTAATATTATCCCATTTAATAAGAAAGCCCCTAATTTTTCACTGTTTATGTATTAGGTAATAACTGTTCTTATCTCAAAGTCACATGCAACAATACAATGCTTTCCTGAATTTATCTGGAGTTCCTGAGAAGATCAGGGTATTGTCTATCCCACAGCTTCTATGATCCTCAGCCAGGATAAGGATCTGGGCTTCCTGTTGCTAACCTATTACTTGTTCCAAGTACTGAAATATCACACGAGATCTTCCAAACCTATGAATTTCTTCCACTGGCAGATTTTCTTCAAATAAGAACTTGCATTTCAAAGCAAATCCCAGAGTAGTACCTACTCTGAATCATACCCATTCCCATGCAAGTAGGAACACCAAGAGAAGTCATTACACAACAATCCCGTAACAACGGAAGCAGTTGGGTATTTTGCACCTTATAAAAGGATCAAAGTGAATGATGACAAGCATGATGTTAATATTTCTATGCAAAGAAAAAGAACCACAAGCCACAACATTTGAAAAACAAAGGTTCTGTGGAACAGCTACCAGTAGGTCAGACAGGCAATGGCAGTACTGCTATGAAATTGGATTGTCAAGGAATTGTCATCTGAAAACCTTTATTGAAAGCTTTTAAAGTTCTTAACAGAAATATAAAGAATAGAGCTGCCAGACGTTAATGTAGGTTTGCCTATAAAAAGGCAGGAACATAAGACAGCGAGTGATAAATCAGAGAACAAACACACATATTGCCAGAATCACTTCACAAAAGTAGTTCAACATACATTTGGCTGATGGATATTTTTCACAGTCATTGCCACTGGTAGAATTTTCTTTAGCGCTACATGAAGGTAGATATCTGTAGATTAATTTCCTCATGTTTAAATGGCCAACTTTTAAAAGCATGCCCAAGACTTAAAAGTCAAACAGCCAGGGAAATAATCTATAGTTTAATGTTCAAAATAATATTCATTCAAATCCCAGAAGTACATACAGAACCAGTTTATCTTGCTTCCCTTACCAAGCCCAGCCTGATCTGTTTACTGCTTAAAATTTTATACAGGGAATGTATGTTTAAAATGTCAATGATGTGTGGAAAACATCATTACCCTTTTTCCATTGTGATTCTTCTCCATAACTTATATTAAAAAAAAAAAAAAAGGCAGGCTTACTGAGTTTACAGTACACAGGATAAGCTTGGTTTCCAATACCAAAGAAAATCCTTTGAACATCTACATTAAATATAGGTTCTATCACATAGCATTCATCCACTCTAATCTATTTTAGTTCTTCCCCTTGCTAAATGGACTGAGTTTTTGAAATATGGTCAGAGAAAGTTTATCTAAACTGCAAAACTGAAAGTAAAAATGAATACTCAACCTAGTAAAAGAAAAAGCTTCTCTGGGAAAATTCACATGTTCTTTCGCATGGACTGACATTTTCAAGTCTCTCCTAGTTTAGACATACATCCTCTACACTGTTATACAGACCATACATAAAGTGTTTCAGAGTTTTAGTAGTAAGTGTTATAGTGAAATATATTAGTATCACAAGATTTAAAGTAGCTGAGCAATGTATTTTTAAACTATCATATAATATATGGTGCTCCTATATAACATTTCATAGTATGATCTCTTTCTTGTAAGAAAGCTAAAGGAGGATGTACAACTAGAGCTCAAGATTCACATGTTAGTATCAAGATTAGTCATAGAAGAAATAACTTCATTTTCTTAAAGTTACATCTTTGTTCAGCAACACAGGTTGATAATTTGTTAAGCAACTTGATTTCTTTCTCACACAGTGATGCTACCTCTAGGACTTCAGAAGGTTACTCTCACGTAAAGTAGAATTTAGGTAGTTAAAACTTATGTATCCATTTCCTTAATATAGTATTATAAGGAAAAGAGTTAGATACCATGTATGCTTGCCCACAGATATTTTGGGACATAACTTGAAATGTTCTCCCTTCTCATCCCTTCTATCTCACAGACATATCTCACATAATCTCTAAAGCACTGCAAGATTCTTCTGGTGGAAATACATAAGCTTAGAATTTAAAACAGTAGTAGTTCTCCCCTTTAAATCCTAAATCGAAGTCTTCCTTCAGCATGAAACAACTGCTCTCCAATTCTTCTGCAAAATATAGATGTCTTTGCCCCTTCTTTTTACTTAATTTGAATGCATTTCCACTTGACAATCTGAACATAGACAAAAAGAATAAATGCTGCTTCCAGAACTATGCAATTTAGTTTAAATAGAAAACAGCCCTATCTATCATTTCTTAAAACAACTTCAGTTGTACTAGGTACTCTGGGCTGAAGACCTCAGTATTTATGCCTTATAGAAAGATCAGCACCTGTATTAAAGGAAAACAAATTCACTCCTGCTCAGATCAAGTTGCCTTCCCTTCCTACCAGGGACGTAATGACTACATTAAATTCAAGATGGTGGAAAAGTAAGATATGTAAGGAATGTATCAGATAGTTCAAGATCTGAGTATGATTTATCGTAGTAGTACATTGTGCAATAATTACCAGAGGCGACTTAGAAATTAAAATCATATTAAAGGTACAGCACTATTCATATATTTCTTAGAAATAATATTGAAGAAGCTTCTCAGGCAGAGTGCAACTGGTATGCAAGGAATCCATTCCACAGTGGTTCCCTGAACAATATTGCCTGCAGAACGGCATGGAGGGTGGGCAGAGTAAAGACTCTGCTGCCAGGCTCCGTGATTCACCACAGAAGATGGGAACTTTATCTGTTCTGTAGTACCATAAACTGTGTATTTGCCACCCTGGGGGGAAAAAAAAAATTAAAAAAATCTGTCTTTTTCAGACAGAGAGCTGTCCTTTGTGCAAACTTTGCTCATTATAATATCATTATAGTACCAAAACACACCTCTATCCCAAAGACTACTCACCTCTAAAGTGTGACCACCCCCCAATAAGCTTGTGCCCTGATTTTTCTTTATCTATACATTTAAAAGCAAAGCAAAAGAATTTTACAATAGTAAAGGTATATATGACTAGAGTCACTCAAGCTCCACTGTGAAGGTAAAAAATACTATCAAAATGGCTAAAGGAAGGGGGACATTAGGGAAGACAATATTGTGGACAAGTCAGGGAAGATACCATCGCAGACTATCTCTGACTCCTGGGAATCAGTTGACATGCTAAGCCTTTCTTCCACCCCCATAGGGGAGCCTTTGGCTAAGAACTGGACTTTTGAGTAATTCCCTGGGAAAACTCAGAAATCTCTCTAGAGCTGCTCCTTTTAACTTAACACGTTCTGTAGATTTGCATGTGCATTTGCAGACAGTATATTTATCACTGGCAATCCATAAGAACCTGTACTTCTGTTGCTTTCAATAAACTGCACTATTCACATTGCCGGCTGCAAGCCTCTCATTGGATGCCACCAGCTACTGGCTGCATGAGACCATGGAGTGCAACATGCTACTAGTGAATCCAGAGCCAGCAAAGTGCAAGTACACTGAACACAACCAGACTAATAGCGACAAATTGGGTATCGCACAGAAGCTAAACCTAGCCATCCCCAGCCCCTCTGATATCTGAGGACAAGCTGGAACACAAGGGGGTTTATATTCTATCAAATTACTTTGCCCTTTTATGCAACATACATCAGATGAATATCTGACATTAATTTCGAGCAAATATTTCATGTAAACTTTGTAACCCTAACAGAGTGTAATGACTTTTTCCATACACAAACACAGAAAGAATATCCATAAAACATTCTACAATCATTCAATGGTCTCCTGTCTTAAGGAGGGGAAAAAAAAAGGAAAAAGGAAAATCAGCAATGACAACCAGACCACCAGATGCAGCAGAAGAGGCCCCATAGAGCTCCATGTTAGCCTCTGGAAATCTCAATATTATAGCTTCAGTACATAAACATCTGTAAAATGTCATTCACATTTAACAGAAAACGGAGCTATCCTTTCAATGCTATAGATGTTCACATATAGCAGAACTAACATCTTTTAGAAATTAATATAGACACTTAAAATGAAAAAAAAAAAGAAAAAAGGTAGGGAACTTGCACTTCTATAATTTCTATAAAGGAAAGAAAAGGTGTAAGTTAGGTTTGTTTAGAAAGATACTGGTGGTTTCAGAGCTTTGAGCACAGGAGAGGAAATAACTAATTTGCAGTGTAAGACACTGAATGAAATCTTATTTAATCCTCCTATTTGGAAAGTCACAATATACTTGAGATGAGGTCCAACTAAGTCAGGTACTAAATTAAAGTCCAAAAATGTTTTTTAGTAAGCAGGAGAGGGGAAAAAAAAAAAGTGTTTAGAAAACAGCAATTCTGGATTATTATCAAATAATAAAACATAGTTGCTAAATGGACTGCTAGAATAAATAATTCTCAGTACATCACTCACTAAGTAAACAAATAGATAGGAAGATGAAGGAACCTAAAGCTGGAACAAATTGTTGACCTGCCCAAGAGAAAGTTTCCATTTTTATCCTCTATGGAACACTTACTTATGCACACCCCTGAAGGTTTGGTCACTAAAATTAGTTGTATTATCACAGTAAAGCTTAGGAAATTGCAGAGAGGTAAACGAGACTACCGTAATTTAAAAAAATAATAAAAATCAGAAACAATACATGGCACACTAACTGTGCAGCTTTCAGCAGCTGGCTGAACAGACCTTCCTTAAAATACAGGCATCAAGGCAAAGGCACTGCTCCTTCACAGGCTCCACTTCAAGCTTTGACAGTGACCACGGGGCAACAGAAAAGCTCAAAGAACACCTTGTTATGTTCATGCTTTCCACGTACCGCAAGTTAAGATGTATCTATAGAACACACAGACACATCATGAACAACATCTTGAAAATGACAGATTTAAGACAAAACACTGATAGGGTACATTGAACTAACATGTATCACCAGATTTAAAAAGATTGTTCTAATTTCTAACACCAGAAGAAGCATATGTGAGATTAGCATGTATTGGAAAAGAATTAAAGAAAAAAAAATTCCTAGTTTGGGTTTGGAGGAGAACTGGTGTATTACACCTATCTGAAGGAAAGGTTAAGCCTGTTCCCATCAGAATCAACAAGAAAAAAAACATGCCTTTGAAGAGAGCAGAAAGAGAACCATGGAAATTTAAGGACACAGCTGAACATGATCACACAGAAAAGCAAGGATTCCTTCATGTAAAGAAAAATTTGAGGATACAGTCATCTGATTAGGACAGAAAGACTAAGGAAGACCTGTGTTCTTCCCTCATCTGTGACTTTTTAAATAGAATAATAATAAAAAAAGACTTCTAATTTTCATAGTGAGACAAGAGGATTCTTTTTCCAAAAAAGTTTCAGATGCTGGAATTACTTCCTTCAGAAGAAAGATGCCACAAAGCAAATTCTACTGCTTTTCATTTCTTAATACCTTATTTTCAAAAACATCTATTATTTTCAAGATAACTTGTCAGCTGATAATACAATTGTTGCAAGCCAGGGGAGTATCTACAAGGGTGTCAAGACTGTCATTTTGTCCACACTAGAATTATCTGTCATCATTCATACAGAAGAGTGAAAGAAATGTGGCTAAAATTAAGACTATTAGTTAAGTAGACCTTGAAGAGAGAGGGACCCTTTCCTCAAGCAACACTCTTATTCCTCCCTTGACTCTGATGGATGTTTTCACCTGAAACCTTATATCCT
The DNA here is from genome assembly GCA_024611175.1 of Megaceryle torquata. NCBI lineage: Eukaryota > Metazoa > Chordata > Aves > Coraciiformes > Cerylidae > Megaceryle > Megaceryle torquata. Next base: position 99,135 of record JANIJG010011373.1, read on the forward strand.
TTGAAGTATGCCTCAAATCAAAGGATCAGGGACTTTTATTGGGTTTGGTTTTTTACTGTATTGTCAGCATCAGAAGTGAGTCTTGGTGCACTTCATAAGCCATTTCTGAGCCAGACATACTTTCTGAGGAGCAGCTGAGGGGGATAGCAGAGGCAAGAACTTCACAATCAGTGGTGCACTGTAGGTGGAAAGTGCCCTGGGCAAAGTGAGGCAGGAAGTGCTAAGCCATGCTGGGCAGAAGCACAAGGAAGGGGAACTAAAGTTTCCACAGGAAAGCTCTGTGATTATGTAGGAGATAATCAGAAGTAACTGCGACACTTATGCTTTACCCAAACCTCTGAAAAAAACATATTTGAAGTAAAAGTACTTGCTTGATTTTAAGACCTGCAGTGTTTTCATTAGCTACTAGCCAAGCAATAGGCATTTTCCAGTTCCCCAAAGATTTCTGGTTTCCATTCCATAGCATGGATTTAAACTGTAATACTGAGTCTTTAACTTCTGCAGTTGCTCTACATCTTGATAAATTGCTGTTTCTTTTGGATTAAGCATCTCTCCAAGTGACTACTTATCAAACAAACAGTTGCTGGCTCTACATGGAGAGCAACATCTCCACAACCAATAGAAAAACAGTTGTCTGATCAAAAAGAGTGTTAAAAATAATATTAAGATACATATATATACACACAGCTATCTGTATGCATACAAGTAAATTTCAGTGCTGTTATAGTAACACTGTTGACCAAGGTCAAAGTTAGTTAGCAGACAAGAGTTTTTCTCCATCTTCCTGATGCACAGGCAGACTTCTAAAATAAATCCACAGGACTTCAAGCCACTTTGAAGGACAAATATATTTCATTTTAGGTATTAAAGAACACCGCATATCACAGTATCACAGGGCGTCAAGGGGTTGGAAGGGACCTTGGAGATCTTGAAGTCCAACCCCCCTGCCAGAGCAGGATCATAGAATCCAGCACAGGTCACACAGGAACGCAGCCAGGTGGGTTTTGAAAATCTCCAGAGAAGGAGACTCCACAACCTCTC
>JANIJG010011374.1:4896-32406 GCA_024611175.1 Megaceryle torquata
ATACTGGAAGGACACAGTAAGGTCTCCCCAGAGCCTTCTCTTCTCCAGACTGAACAATCCCAACTCTCTCAGTCTGTTCTCATAGGAGAGGTGCTCCAGCCCCTTGATCATCCTCGTGGCCCTTCTCTGGACACGTTCCAGCACATCCATATCCCTCTTGCAGTAGGGGTTCCAGAACTGTACGTCGTACTCCAGGTGAGGTCTCACGAGAGTGGAGTAGAGGGGGAGAATCACCTCCCTCGACCTTCTGGCCATGCTTCTCTTGATGCAGCCCAGGATACGATTGGCTTTCTGGACTGCAAGAGCACACCGATGGCTCATGTTGAGCTTCTCATCCACCAGTACTCCCAAGTCCTTTTCTTCAGGGCTGCTCTTAAGCCAGTCACTGCCCAGCCTATACTGGTGCTTGGCATTGCTCCAACCCAGATGAAGGACCTTGTATTTGGCCTTGTTGAACTTAATGAGGTTGGCATGGACCCACCTCTCCAGCCTGTCCAGGTCCCTCTGGATGGCATCCCTTCCCTCTAGTGTGTCAGCCGCCCCACACAGCTTGGTGTCGTCAGCAACTTGCTGAGGGTCCACTCAATGCCACTGTCAAAAATGTTAAATAAGACTGGTCCCAGTACTGATCCTTGAGGGACTCTGCTTGTCACTAGATGCAAAGTAATTGACATGAGAGGCATGGGTAAACAACAGAAAAGGCTTTATTATGTTAGACAGATCTTACTGTTGCCACTGGCCTGGGAAACTCACTGTAATCTCAGTTCAGGTAACATTCAGTAGAGAAGAGCTCCCAATATCTTGGTTCAGGAAGGATCAGTGTCACACTGAGTTAAGATACATTCCTGAACAAATTACAGAAGATTTGGATATGTAAACCAGCTCATAATTAAAAAAAAAAAAAGTTTGGTTTTCAAGACTGTGATTGTATGTTTACTGCTTTGTACATGTCCCACCCCTTTCACTTTCTTTAAAACCCATACCCTAGTAGCTAAGGGAACGAAAAATCTTAAAAAACATATCTCTCTCTTTGCTTTCTAGTAAGGCCGTGAAATATTCCTTTTACAATAAAGTACTGAGCATTTTTCAGTGTGAACTTTTCACCAAGAGGACAGGCTGCTTGTGTCCAGAGATTGGGAACAGGCCTTTCTAGTATGGGGAAGCCAAAGGTATGTTGTGACCTTTGTAATCCCCATTTTCTATCAGTCTTCCTAGCTTATGGGAACAGGCCATCAGGGGTATGTTCGGAACCCTCAGGGCTATGATCAGAAGTAGCTGTTTCAGTAGTGATGTTACTAAGAGTCTCTCAAAATGGAACTGTCAGAAGCTTTTTCATTTAAGGCCCAGTGGAGCACTATGAGTAAGCATATGCACAGATCCAAAATAAGTGATTGATCTCCTTTATTATTGTTATTCTTGTGTGCAAATAAATAGTGGCTTCCTAGGAAAAAAATGAAGCAGTTCACAGTCAGAACGGTTCGTACCCTGTGCATTTTATAATGTACTTAAGACCAGGTTGTAGGACTCTATAAAGAGTACTGCAGAAGGTACAGAATCTCACTTTTCTGGTTTCTTTCTTTATCAATTGTGAGTTAGACTTTTTTTTTTTCCTAATAAGAGCTGAACAGAAGAGTATGATCTCTGTTAACCAGAGGGAACAAAAGTATTCTCCAGGGCTTGCTAGATCTTATGATTAAAAAGAAAAAAGTGTGCAGTGGGGGTGTTAAATGCATACACCATCAGAATGGAGGAGCATAATTAAAAAAACCATTTAATTTAAAAATATTTTCTCCTTATTCAACTCCAGACAAGACATTGTAAATATTGTGCTGAATTTAAGAGGCTACTTTATTTTCTGGCTTCTAGCAATACTTGGGGAAAAATAAATTAATCCAAATATAGCTCTAGAGAGGAGAGGGTAGTCTTATTTTGCAGAAAAGTTGCACTTTTCTTGTTCTGAGAGATTGGGCCGATGCTTTTCCCATCCACCCTAAGTGATCACCCTCTAGTGCCTTGTCCATGCCTGGATGAAACTGTGGTGTATAGCTGCTGCCCACCTGATCCTGTGCCATCCCACAGGCTCCAAAGAGGCAAAAGTGGTTTGTAGCTGAATAGAGGAGGGGTGAGCTTACATGTGCTGTATTATGTTTAAACTGGCTCATTAACATAGTATGTAATTAATTTGTTGACAGGCACATTATTGGTTTTTACCCTAGGAAAAAAAAATCCTTCTCTTGTAATTCTGCTTATCCTTAACTGGAAGAGTTGTGATGGGAAGCATAAACCACTTTAATTTACAGAGTGTCAGGGAGACTGTCTGAATTTAAAAAATCCACAAAGTGGAAAATACCTAAGCTGATGAACAAATACTCTAGAAGTTCCTGGTTTGAGATCCAGCCCCATGTTTGCATAGCTTTCCCTCGGGAGAGGGGGAGGTGTGAATTGTCCTTACCCATACCTTTGTAGAATTGCCCACTCTCCATACCCACCAGCAGTGTATGTGCACAGTTACTGATGGGTTTACTGACCTTGTCACCAGCACCAGCAATGTGCATTTAAGGGACCCCAGCTATTTCTTGTAACATGCTGCTCTTACAGTTGTTTGGGTAGTGGAGTGCGGGGGTTTTTTTTTTGTTGTTTTTGGTTGGTTGGGTTTAGTTTTTTTGTTTGTTTGGGGCATGACTTGGGCCCATTCTTGAGCTGTCTGGAAGACAGCTGCTTTTCTGTTCAGTTGCCCAATTGAACAGTTTCAGCTGCTTTCAAATGCCTCCAAAAACAATGGTTCTAGAAGACTGTTTTAAATCGGGATAATCTTTAGTGTGAAGCTTTTACAGCACACATCATTCACCTGTATAAAAAAAAAAAGGAGGCAAAAATTATTCCAGTTTGGATTTCTAAAGAAGCAGTACAGAGGAAGCTCTATTTCACTACTAAATATACTACTACTATAGTTTTTACAGTTCAGGTTTTAAACCTCTCAGTGTTCTAGGGACACATAATCCTACACGGTGTGAGGATTTTTTAAAATGGGTATGTTTATAACACAGAACTATGGGAGTATCATCTTTAAAATTAAAACATGAATACGAATGATAAAACTAGACCAGAGTAATTAATACTTGTAGGAAAATACTTTCTTGTCTGGGCACAGAATGAAAACGAATGCAGCTAAAATACTCATAAGCCCCAAACTCAAATTAGGGCTGTACTATGTACAAGCAAAGGTTTGAAGGACTGAGTGTGAACTAAAGCTGAAGACCTAAGAACGACAAAGTTTTTATTGATGTGACATTTGTTTGAAGAAAAATAAAGTTAATGAAATTTACATGATAAATTTCCAAGCTTCCACAGATTTTTCATAAACAAAAAACATTCATGAATCAGTGAACCACAGCAAGAGTAAGGCCCTACCAGTTTTGAGGACTGATTTAAACCTTGAGCAGGAAGAAAGGAGAGCACTTCGATTCAAGTCAGATGGCCTAGGATGAACTGAGCTGTCAAATTCTATGTTCAACTCACTTTATATACTTCAGCATTTCTATTTGGATGGGCATTTAAACAGATTTTGGTAGCTTTACATTATGCCAAACCTTCAAAAGTTGTGCAATAAATGAAGACAGGACATAGAAAATCTAAGTAATGCTGGATTTTTTACAAAATCAAGGGCATACTGAACAAATCTGAGAAGCATTTGTGGCCATTTTAAAACCTGCAGATAAAACAGTATCCCAAATTCAAGGCATGATTTTGAGCCAGAAAATTTACCCAGAAAAATTATCTCCATCAGTTGAGGTTAGGATTTACGTTCTAGCCAATGGCTCAGTGGGTCTGCAAGTTCCAGGCTCCCAAGTTAGATCTGAGACTAACAGGATCTTCATCAGTGGTGGGGGTAGCAACAGCTGAAGGAACAGGCTCTGTCTTTTCCAGTGGATTTTGAATTTGTGTTTCCAAAATGCTAAATTCCATCATGGGCTCTTTCATCTCCACCACAGGTGCAAAAAAACCAGTAATGCTAATTCCAGCAATCCAATCCTATTTCATATGCAGAAATTAACCCAAAGGCAAGTAATAAAAATGCATACATCATCCCATTCAATTATTCAGCAGTTTTGCAGACATACCAGAAAAAAACCTAGCTTTCAATATAAAAATTGTCTATGAAACAGTCTAACTTGAAGTTTTTTCCATGGATCATAATTCCACATGTGCTGCTGGATCTGTGGAAGAGAAGGGAAAAAAAATTAGCACTGCATTTCCAGCTGCCTCAATTGGCAGACTGGTCTGAAAATTAGCATATAAACCCCACAGACTTGTTCTTTGCAAGGTTAACAGTGGCTGAAGAATTCATACCCATGGTGTATAGTGTCACTTTAAAGGTTAAGGACAAGCTCATAAAATTGCAGGAACAGTTAGGGTGTTTAACAGAACTGGCACAAGTGTGTAATACAGTGCTCTATTCTCTTAAGTTTCAGAATCAGGTGAAGTTTCACCAGCCTCACTCAGCAAGGCCTTTCTGTCTCATTAACCTATACAGTTTATTTAACAGATCCTCCACGTAAGCCATTGCACATTTCAAGCTTACAGTGAACGAGCATGCAACTTAACCCCAGTCCATACAGGTAGGAAGAAAGTCACAAAAGCAAGGAAACAAAGATTACCATGTGTGTGTTGTCCTGGCATCTTAGCTGGTGCTCCCATTTCTTTTTCTTTCTGGAGCAGTTTGATTTCTTGATCATAGTCCTGCCATTCTGGAACTATACGCATTGCTGCTTGCAACTTGGGCTCTTTGGTCATTGGGTTATTACACTGCAAACAAAAAAAACGCCAACTCTTCAGACACTTGATGAATAAAATAAAAGGTTTATTTAGTGAAGAGGCGTGCTTCTCCCTGGTGGAATTAATCTGTTGGTGGTGAACACCCCATGCCTCTATTTTAGCTACAGTGTAAAGTCTCATTCCAGTCTTGTAATAATACCACTACTCCAAGTAGGAGAACTATAGAAGCTAAAGGGAAAAAAAAAAAAAAAAGTGCTGGAAACATTTAAGTAACAATACAGGATGAGGAGCCTAGATCTGAGGTAGGGAAGTGCATCTATAATTGGTGAGTATATTTTATTCTGAGATAAGAATGAGGAAGCCATACTGCACTTACCAGATCAATGGTTTTTGCTCTCTTCTTTGAGGAATCATCACACCATGTTTCACACCACAACCACTCCTGGGGGAGTGATTTAATTGGCACCTGATGAATCATGTTGTTAGGCAAATCCTGTTGTAAATAATAAGAGTTAGTAGCAGTTTCCACAGGGTTCAGAGTGGGAGGAACACTCCCCCCCAGCCAGATAGTATTGAAAAGTTTAACTGTTGTAAAGAGGTTGTTTTTTTTTTTTCCCCAGTGTAGGGGGAAAAAAAAAAAAAGTGATGAATCAACCTTTCCTTCCATTCCAAACAGAGTCCTTTGGGGAAAAAAAAAACAAACAACCAAACACATACTACAACTGTTGGTCTTACACTGTTGAAAAATAATTATTTGGCAAATATTTAAGTGGTACTATAAATCCAAAAATATTTAAGTGGTACTATAAATCCAATATCACACCTGTAGCGAACCAGTTCGGAATACTACTGTTAATTGATTAAAACCATTGTGTTATTTTTTTCCATCTGCCACAGTACAAACCTTATTTCTGTGTTAAGTCAGTGGCCAGTAAAGCACTCAGAGCTGGATAGCTCAAGAAACCAGTACACAGTTGTGTGATGTATTGGTCTTGGAGTATTCTGAAAAAACGTGATAGTCTTAGGACATTTAAGGGGAAGGTGTTGTCTCCACACACCACTTATATTTGATGCTATGATTACCTGCCTCATTTGAAAGCAGGGCATAAGAGGACTGCCACTGGCATCTGGCTGTGAATGAAGTTTAGCCTGGAAAGGAGAGGTCCCAACCCACCGTCATAGCCCCGTAAAACAAAATAAGACAAACAGTAAAACCATACCTGATCAAGGTTGGACAGACTGTTAGGATCTTGACTAAGACCCTGATATTGTCCTCTGAGGCGATCTCCAGCTGCTATCTTTCTGAACTTCTTCAGATCCACAACATACAGAGCACTACATGGAGATAACACAATTAGTAATGACGTTTGATTGATGGTTAACTTACTGCAGCCCCAGCAGACCCCAAGATATAATTATGCTAAACAATCTCTTGGTGGCAGTACATCCAATTATCTAATACAAGGCAGGAAAGCAGTTCTAACAAGGTCATGGCACATATTAAAAAAAAAAAAATTTTTTTCAACAAATCTATCTTAGCTTTGCTGTCATGCAGTCCCTTCTTCCAACATTTGTTATTAACACATGAAGATGTCTGGTTAGTTAACACTTCAGTTAACACTTCGGTTCTTCATCTGTAAAAGTTGTAGCATACTGAAAGTAACTTCAGTGTCCCTAGTGCTTCAAATGGACCATAGGCAATGGAACCTTAAAAAGGCAACAGTAAGCAAAAAGTGGTTCACTGCAGCGTGGTATACCTCAGCTAGTTTTCTGCTAATTCTAAGTAGTAGCAAAAGCATTCTCCCTCTATCTTGAAAAAAATGAATTCTTCAGTACCTGATGTGGTATTTTCTTCCAGCTAAATGACTTGCCCAGTATCCTGATTTCCAGAACCTGTAGCCATCCATTTCTCTTCGACTGTCACAGAATGGAGTATATCCATAAGGAGCACCATCTAGATTGAAATCTCTTAATTCCTTTAGATCTGTGCGCACAATCTGAAGGGAAAAGACAATTTATTTTTATTTGTAGGATCCTGACGTGGGTTATTTGGAGGTGCCGACTGGGATTTAATTCAAACTGAGCAAACAGTTAATGGAAGAATTACCTGTTACACTCTGCAGTCTTTTGCATTTTGCATGTGTAGTACCAAAACACAGCACAAAAGGTGGTGTTTGAGTTGGAACAACTAAACTAGAGCTTAATCTGATAGGGGTTGGTTTGACAGCTGAAGTGCTGAATTGTTGCTTAAAAAGCGGCAAAAATTCTCACTATATGTGAATTCTACTGTGATCCTTTGTATCCTTTCATTAATACTTCTCTTATAAAGTGAGCAACAACTGTCTAAAATGAGAACAGCATAGCTGGAGATTTATCCTAGGTGATAATTTAGCATAAGTTGCTTTAACTGACAAGGGATCATCATGTACAAATGTCAAAAACACCTAAGGCATTTTATACTTAGGTGTGGATAATCTGTACTTCTCAGTTTCATATGTTTTTGAAGGAGTATTTTTGGCAGTTCTCACTGTACATCTATCCTGTACTTTGAAACTGCTCAGGCTATAAGCACTTAAAGCCGTACAGGTATCATTTGCTTTGCAGTGGGACGCGGCTTCATGCACAAGGGATTTTCCTTCTCACTCCTCTGAAAGCCACTTAGATCTGGCCAAGTTAAAAGCAGGGGGTGGAAGAGGGAGGGTGTTTAGTGACTTAGGAAAATACTGTATGTGGTAAGTGATCTGCAGGCTGGGAGAACAGACAGAACTGGAAAAATGGAAGGGTGAAACAAGAATCCATTTGGCAGACTAGCTGGAATCACAGTGAGTGAATGAGGAACCAGACAAAAGTAAAAGACAAGCCAACAAAAACCAATCTTTGTGGGAACAGGCAGAAAAAACCAGCACTCACTGAAGCACGCTACAGTTACAGAATCAACCTTCAGTCATGAATGCAAAGGGCTCAAACTTGCAACCTTTCCAATAATACAGAAATTGTATTCAAGGCACACTATTCTTAGAGAAAAGAGGAAAAAAAAAAAAGGAAAAGATTAAGTAATTCCAACCTCTGTGTTACCTGATCAGCATCCACAAACAGGATTTTATCAACAGCTAATGGGAAGAGCACATCTAGAAAGAGGATCTTGTAACCCCAGATGATACGCTGTTTCTCTGTTTGCTGATGAAGCCAGCGTGGCCATTTATACTGCACAAGCTCGTATTGGAAATTATACTTCTCTGCCATGTATGGAATGAACTCCTGCAGGGGGGGAGAAAAGTAGCTTATCTCAGTTCTTTGTTGTTGCAGGAAAAAGTGCATTATAGGAGATTGATTTCAGTCCTATAATAAGTCATAGAACATTAGAAAATGAAATACCACAAATAACTACAGTTCCATTGTTACTTCAAACAAAGACATAATCACCAACTGAACAGTCAGTACAAACTATAAAGCTAAATATCATAACACAACCATTTTGGCATTTCCCCACACACAGTTAGTTCTGAACCATTTTATAGTGATCCAGAGATCAGTTTAAAAGAATGCATTACTCAAATCATAAAATTTCACAGAGGAGATAATTATTGTTTAGGGCTGTACAAAGCAGTGTGAATGGGAATAATAAAATTAGAGAAAGGAATTGAGAGAAATTTTTTAGTAAAACAACTTGGCCCACTTTCAGATCAGAGGCTGGGAGAAGGCAGGTTTAGCGAAGGGATGCTGGTACAACATGGCCAATAGGAAGGGAGGGGGGAAGCATTGTTTCATCACCCCAAGAGGTGACTGACAACAGCCAAGTCACAGCACAGCCCATAGTTACAGCAAGAGGGACACTGCCAATTAGTTCCCTTTGAGTTGTGAAGGGGAACAGGTAAGATTCTCTAAGGAATACTGCTTCTTAATATTAAATGTTAAAAGCTACAAATTCCCCAAAATTTTGACATCCAATTATTTACCTCTGGGTTCTGTTTCAAATCCTGCTCTCTGTTTTATGATGTATCGTAAATAATTGTTTTTCCAGGTATACTCATCTAGTGCCTGCATCACTCTGCCACACACAGCTCAAATACTGTAATCAGTCTGAAATATGTTTTTTCAGGTCTCCTCATATGAAGCTCTCTCCATAGCTAGTTACAGGCATTGCTTCTCTGAGAGTGTTTTCTTATACTCTTTCAATCCCTATGTATTAGGTGTAAATTTGTAGGCCTGAATGTCATCTTTAAAATCTACACCTTTATTCTGTAAGTCACAAAAATCCCAAAAGTTTAGATTCTTTCAAATATGATTTTCCTAACGTGCTGTTGTCATAAACATTTACCTTCAGTGTGAGTCCACTATCAACCTGTTACTTCTCAGACCTTTCTAGGCAGAACCACCAGCTTATACCAACTTGATGCTTTGTCAAAATAGAAGGTGTACAGACAGGTCACTGTACATGTTTACACAGTAGCATGATACACCAGTTGCAAGGTTGCAGCCTGGTTTTTTTTCCTTTTTGAACTTTTCACCACCATATAAGAAGATTCTAATTAGTAACAAACCTTGAATGTAGGTGATAAGTAGTTCTTCAGAAACCAAAACTTTAGAGGAGTCTTAGTATGTTTCAGCACAGACAACATCATTATGCTATCAAAAGAAAAAAAAAAGCATTTACAAGAATATCTGCCACCCACTAGAGATCAGCAGTGTAAAAGATACAAATTACTGGTTTACATTATTAGACTTAACTTCAGTTACGTGTCAGGTAACTGATCTTCAGACCTGAAGGAAAAGTGGGTAGCTTCAGCCTGTTACAAATTGCTTAACTGTATCTACAAAATTACTAAACCCTCAAAAATCTGTGTATTTTAACTAGCCAGAGAATATACAGCCTGTTGGCTTTCAGAGTCCTGTGGAAACAGAAGCTCAGATTCTTTTCAAAAGCAACTATGACATTTTATAACTTCTTATCAATATATTTGATTATACTGTAGTGAGAAAATTTAGGACAGCAACATCCCATCTATTAAACCAAGTCTTTTTTGAACATGTGAATGTTATGCAGACACAAGTTCCTATAACACAGTAGATCCAAAATCTTAAAGGACTTCAGAGCTGAGTTATTGGGTTTGGGATTTTGTGTTTTTGTTGATTTGTTTGGTTTGTGTGGGGGTTTTTTTGTTTGTTTGTTTTTTGTTTGGTTGGTTTGGTGTTTTTTGTGGTCCCCCCATTTGTTGGATGTTTTTTTGATGTTGTTTTGGGGTTGCTTTTTTGTTGTTTTATACACACACCCATTTTTTAAAAAATATATATATATGTATTCTTGTAAATTCTAACTTTTTGCCTTGTGGAAAGCACAGCACTTTACCATTTGAGATCCCCAGATTATAAATTCTGAACTAACCGTAGGAATCTTTCATACAGGTGTCCTGAAGCCACAGAGAATATATTTAGTACATCATCTTTATCCTGTTTCACATCATCAGTCTTTTGTCCTCCTGTGAATCCCCTGAAAAGGCAAATGTGTTCATATAAAGGACAAGGTAATAAGGGCCAACTACATCAGAAAGAGTACAGTGGATAATGCATTGCTACAGTGTTGGTTAATAGAATACGACTGTGGGGTTTGGTCTTGTCCTCCCCCTGCTTGTCAGGGTGCCCTCCACAGGCAGAGCACTGCAGACACAAGGAAGTCCCAATAGCTTCTTCGTGAACACCTATTTAATTGAAACATTGCTGGCTGGGATGCAGTTCCTGGAAATGAACAGTATTTTCAGGCTCCCAAGTATCACTGTGGGTAATAGAACATAAGCATGTGCAAAGGAGTAGCCCAATTCTCTAGAAACAGAAGGGTACTATGAAAGATAACCCTAAATTCAGTCTTAATATATAGCTATGGAATATCACAGACCTATCGCAGTATGACCAAATGGTTTTCCAATTTCAAGAGACTTGCAGATTATTATTGAATTAGTTTTACCATTTGAGAGATTCCCAAAATCCAGATTCATTCTCACTGGTACCATCACTTAGTAGATCTTCATTCATCATATCTATTTTCTTCTGGACCTGTGAAGCACAACATTGCTATAGTGAGCAGAACCATATATTGGGCAAACAGCTACAGAGTGTATTTTGACACTGATGCAGATGACAGGTAACCTATCTGAGTATCTGAAGAAACAGAAACAGTGACCTGATGTTTTCTGAACAGATTCCAAACAAAATGCTTTGCTAAAGAGGTGTTTAGTGACCATCCTTGATGATGGAGACTGGCAAAGAAAAACCCCCAAAGAACCCAACACACCACCTCTACCTCTTTTCTGTTTCTAAGAGGTATTAATAGCCACTGAGACTCCAAAGCAGATACATCTAAAAAGCAGCAAATCAGGAGAACATCCCAGAATTACTCTAGCACAACAAGTAAACCCTGTGAGGAAGTGTGAACTCTGTGTTCTAACCATAAGCACTGTAAACTTTTCAGCTATTATGTTAGCTGATAGGCATTCCTAAGACACAAGAGATTTCTAATTTACTTTTTTTTTTTAATGTATTCTCACCTACTGTGTATCACATTGATAGAAAATGTATTGCCAGATGAGCAAAAATTATCTGTAACAGGTAACTGGTTGATAACAGATAGCCTGTAACAGATAACTGGCTCAATGGATGTTTGTGACTAGACATATACAGGACATACAGAACTGACTTTTTTTCTGGAGTCACAAGCACATTAAGTCAGTAACATGTGAGCATAATTGTTTCTCATGGGCATACAAAAGGAACAGCTGCTACAGGTCATTCTCTCCTGTGTCAAGAAATACAAAACCAAGTCTACAGATAATTCCATTACTGATACTGTTGTGAACTTTGTGCAAACTGCTTCAAATGTGTGCTTGTAGGAGGGTACTTAGGATTAGGCCTTAATCAAAGTTTCTTCCCTACCGTCTTTAAGAGCGACTCTGACTTTTAAACTCACCTTGACTTTAATAATTTTGCTCTTGAAGTTGTTGAGAACAACAATAACTTCGCTAGCTTCAGGTGGAGAGTCTGTGCCATCATGGCTGAAAATAGAGTAAAATATTGACCTTTACTAAAAGGCACAAATACATTCTTTATTTCTTCTACATTTTCTATGTGGTATTAAGCCTTAGCACTCTTAAAACAGGTTTGGGACATGCAATGTCCTGTATTTGAACACAGACATGTTGAGTTTTTTAGATTATTTCATCTCACCTAACTTATGTTCAGTACAAAAAGTAACTCGCTGTTCAGTTCACTACACTTTGTCAAGGGAACTGCTGGAATCACATTATTACAGTGCCTTCCTAGTTCAAAACTTCCAATTAAAAAAAAAAAAAAATCAAGTACTTTTTATACTGCCCTACCTGTAGATTCTGTATATATCCTCAGATCTGCCCTTTCTCAGTCTTAGAGTCCAGGCACCAGGATTAGCTTTTAATTGGAAGTAACCCTGTAAAGTGAAAAGAGTATTTGTCAGTTTCCAGAAAATGCAAATGTAGAAACACAAGTTTTTAAGTCGTGTATTTTTACCCACTGTTTTATATCTGAAAATAGTTATTTGTAAGCCAGCTGATTAACATAACCTTAAGGCCTTAAAACTTAGAACAGGAGAAAAACACCACAAGTTTCATTCAAAACCATTGTTTTTCCCTAAAGAGGCAAGAGTATGAAAAAGTCTAGCATTATTTGTTAGATGAAATAAAGTTTTTAGGGTGTCCTGATGGGAACAGTGCAATCCCAAAGGTTTTTCTGCAGAAGCTTGCCTTCACGAAGGAGGGAGTGAATGTCAAAACACTGGTTGGTAACTACACAAAAAGTCTGCCTACAAAACAATCTACATGAATTTTGAAACTCTACGGACTGGTACGTCATCTGCAGAATGAAACAATAACAATATATGTTACAAGATACCTCTTCTACAGAACTGAAAAAATTATACTGTGACATTCAGATATTGTATTTAAGTCTTCTTGAAGTTTCAGGTTCCAGATCCGAGTATTTTCTTCTATGATTTAGTTTATTATACCTATAGAAGATATAAACACTTGTAGTGATGCTTCAGTGTCCTGTACAGTTTTGTACTGTGACCCGATAAGTATGCAATACCATATGTGAAACAGGCTGCTTTAAAAAAATTATAATTAAAAATTAGAAAAATCCACAGAGCATGTTCCTGGTCTGTTCATACTCTTTTCACAGTACAGACACTGAGCTGAGGAAGAGAATTCCCAGACAGAGCACTGTATACTGTGGTACATGCACTCTGGTTTAACTAATCAGAGAAAAGACGCCTCCAAGCCCTTAAGCTTTGCTCCCTAATATACACACAATGTAATCACACATAAAATAAGTGTTATCTTCCTTTCTATCTAAATATATCATTATAGGATATACTTTGCCTAAGAAAAGGTGCAGAGAAACAGAAAATCACTGAAAGAATTTAAAAATTAATATTTAGCATTGGTGAACACTTTTTCCTTGCTCTTTCTTAAATATATTTAAAGAGTCCAAAAAACCCACAAAAGGCAATTTACTCCAGTTTTTCACTAGCATTACTTATCAAGAAAATACTCCGGTAGGTAACTTTCCTTGCTGTAACTTCAGTCCATTACCTCTCATTGCCGTGTAGATGCTGAAAACAGACTAACCCCTTAAGCAGCTACCTTTTAAAGGCAGCTGCAGGGAACAATCATACAGTTGGACTTCTGTCACCTTTTCTTAGCTATATTAGGCAATTTACATTATTTCACACTTCTTTATTTTCTAGAATGTCGACTCTTCTTGCTTACACTCTCCATTTGTTCCACAGGTATCCTGAAGAAGTGGGTCCCAAAACAAGACAACTGTCCACCTGAGGCTTACAGAACCAGAGTGGATGGGCTAAGTAACAGCCTTCTAGAAAATAACAGAACTGTCTGACCTTCCCTGGACAGAGGTTGTTTAAGAATATTGGCATCATTTCAAGATATTCCAGAAGCTGCTTCTCGAAAAGCTGAAGGGAAAGGAGAACATCTTGGAAAAGGTAAGAGACAAAGAAATACACTGCAAGGTTTAGAAAGCATTGTTAGGAATGACGTGGTCCTGATGTATTTGCAAGCAACTGTGGAGTGCAAGTAACACCACACATCCATACGTACCAGAAAATACTCAGTGGTTTATGCAAGTGATTGTGCTGACTGGATGACCAGGTACTTATTGCCAATTTCAATCAAATGCTTACCAAGTTGGCCATAACAATGGTATCAACAATGACAGGATTGGTTGAAGTTCCCAATGTAAACTGGAGTCCCCGAGGAGGCTGTCCAGTAGTAATGTCATAGCAGTGTCCTTCCAGAAGCAGATACTCCAATTCATATTCTGCAGCTACGACGTTATCCACCTGTAAGAAGATACTGCTGAATTCAGCACTACCTCTGAAGTGCAAATTTTTGGTGACTCAGTTACTCTCTAAAATAGCCACAGTAATTAAATAACAATTTTACCAGAGTGATTTTATTAAATACCTAGAAAGCTTTAATGAGCTCAGCTCCTTCAAGTGACAACCTTCATACACGTTGTTAAGAGTGTCTCTAACCAAAAAGATTTGAATCTCAACTGGCAAAACGCTAGGATAAGAAAAGGGAAAGACTGTTGCTCTATTTTAATTACTTTTTTTTTTAACTTTTATTGGAGAATGTAGTCAAGAAAAGTGATTGGTCTGGCATCTCAAAAAGAGTATATGATGGTCTCCAGAACTTTGAATCTAAATCTATTTAAAGCTAGTCTCATCTAGTATTTATCATCTGAAATAAACATTTTGTTTTGCTCTGCATTACTCTTACATTGTGATTGGGTACAGTCAGAAATACCAATTCCTTTTTGCTACACTGAACAGAAGTATCAGGAAAAAAAAAAAATCTAAATCAATCATAAACCTGAAAAAACGTGTGCCCCTGCCAGGCTAAAAATTCAGATGTAGCCCAAGGACACTACATAAGCAAAATATTAGTCTAATCTCACAAAGCATCTTCTCTCCCTGAACATCCAAAATGACAGTTTAATTGCTACAGCACCAACAGACTGCATATTAGGAATTGGAAATTGTGCATCTGCAGAACTAAAGCTACTGTTTATTTGGAGGCTCAGGATGGTACTTCGAATGCCTGAAGCATTTAATCCCCCTCTCTCAGGCTTTCAGTTAATCTAAGGAAGGGGCATGGGAATTGTAGGCTTAAATGCGTAGTAGCGTCAGACATTTGGTGGTTCATTTACGGCTTTACAATTAGGCTAAGAGATAAAAAAAGCAAAATAAACCCTGGAAAAACAACTCCATTTAAGTGCAGTAATATGAACAAGTTGATTTCTCTTACCTCCTCTAAGTAAATATTATCAAGGTCATACGGGGTTCTGACTGATTCCACCATCCAGCTCTCAGGAGTATTCAGGTTCAAAGTGAACAGTGGAGACTGGGGCATATCCAAAAACTTGGCAATTGGTCCTGGAGCAAAGTTATTATCTGCCATGAAAGAAATCTCTGGCTCCAGAACATAGCGATAAAAGCTGAAATTTCAGATAGAAGTGTTAGAACATATTTTTGCCAAACCTTGCAAGCATTTTGCTCGTTGAACTTGCTGATGGCATCAGCTTTCCCAGAACTCCAATGTCTCCAAGGCTTTGTCCAAAGCAGCACAGGTTGTGTTGACCTTAGAACAGGTCAGAATTTTCATGTTGAAGGACCAAACAGAATGTGCAAGGCTCAACCATTAAGAATAGCAAGCTATTTAACTTTTCAGTATAAGTGTGTGTGTAACTGAAAGGCACCAATTAACCAGCAGAATTACCACAAATTCCCAGATTCTCTGTGGGAAATCATGCTATTATGTAAATAAGCTCAAAGCAATTATTGAGACTTCCTATTAGACGTTTAACCATGTTTCTGTGCTTGCACCTTCTAACAGGTTTTCATTTCTGTCTCTCTTTTAAACACAGGCATGCTATTGCTTACCTTTTCAGTGGCATGTCAGAAAGTTTAGACTGGCAGTTCATAAACACTCTTAGGTTCATATTTATCAGTTGGTTCAAAACCTAAAGTAATGAGAAAAAGACATCTCTTAAAATGCTAACGAGGAAAGCTGACCACTGTTTATATAGACAGAACCTCAAGGAGACATGTTATCTGCTCATTCTCATGCATCCCTTCTCATTATTTACTTTACCACAGCCACCTATTGATTGGATTTAAGAACAGTTACCCACTCCCTCACATTGCAGGCATTCTTTCCTCCTCACGAGCAGTCATTGCAAACTAAACTGTTAAAATGGTGAAACTAAAAGCAATGTAGACGATATCTAAGGGTGATCTTGTTAATGGGTAGTACAATGTCATCAGTTTTTCCACTAATAAAAGTATTGTGCAATTTAGATGCACTATTAGAAGGCCACTGGTCACCACCCAGTCAAGGAGGAAGACAAACATTCCATTATTACAGAACTGAGACAACTTTTCAAAATTGCCATAAAACACATTACAACATTGCACACATACCAAAAGTAATGGAGCAAGTCTTTGAGCATCTCTGGTCACAGGATCAACGATGGCCACTACATCAAAGTATGTCTCCCCTTCTTTCGGTCTCAGTTTAACTGCACTAAACACAAGGAAAAAAAACAATTTAAAAGTGTCAAATATGTGTATAAATGTAAGAAAAACATTACCCATCCCATTTTTAAGTCAAATTTCTTCCTAAGTGCTGTGCACCTTCTGAAACTAGATAGAGGAAAAACATACTAGATGACCTTTAAAGGTCCCTTTCAACCCAAAATGTTCTATATATGTGTATAGAGATAAACAGACAGATAAAATTCATTTCTGGAATCTTATTGTGTCCTGAAAACTCTTGGGGACTTTCCTATTACTTCTTGGACTTTTTTAATGTTACCGTTTTTAAGTTAAATGCAATGTAAAGCAATGGGAACATTAAAAGACAAGGAGAAGCATATTGCTCAGCAAATGCCAACAATTCCATACCTATATCGTTCTTCAAAAAAATGGTATTCAATCCGTGCTTCTCCTTTTGGCTGAGCAGAAAGAAGAGCATCAACTTTCATTACCAAGTCACTTGCACTGAAAAAAATGAAAAAAAAAAAGTTTACAGATACTCAAGAAATTTGTGTACATATCACACTTTTGCTAATTAGCAGCAAAAGCGAAGACAAACTGAACTCAGACACAAACACTTCTTCTACTTCTCTACACAAACTGTGAAGAATTAAACATATCCACCAAGAAGTTTTAGTCTTATTACTGAGGGTGCCAAAGGTTTAATGCTGTAACAAATACAGAACAGCTGGTATTTTAGGGGTCAAACATACTACAGGTGCTGCATTCCTGAACTTCACCAACCTCTCTTAGACCTGTAAGCCACCTGGGTCAAACTCCTGTTGCACAGCAATCTTCCCATGTCACAAGCAACTCTAAAAGCTAGGAAGCAATCCTGTGTGTAAAGGAACTTTTGAGAAAGTGGGGGTGTCTTACCACTTTTGACAAATTCTTCCTTTTTACTACTCCCATAGATTTTCAGTCTAATATTTTAAGAATATATTTAATCTTGAAAATGTTAAAGCCCTTGATAATTCAAAGAAAATTGATTTGTATATCATAGCTTAGCCAAGAAGCAACACTGTAACTTAAAGGTCTGTCAGCTTTGCATGTATTAAGTAAGGCTCATAGATTTATAGTGACAGCTGTTTAAATTGTTCATACCAAAACCACAAGCCTGGTGACGTTTGCCAAGTTCCACAGTGTTTTCCAATGCAGCAGATAACATCAGAAGTTTTGGAAAAACTTTGGCAGCATTCAAACCAAAAAACTACTGATCCAAACCTAGCCTGTGTCCAAACTATACCCTCCTCCTCCAACCTATCAGCCTTATTTCTCTTTTGATTCCCAACACAACAGTAGGTGCAGAAGTGGCTTGGAATGCTGTTAAAACCTGTCCTCCTAGGATTCAAAATCACACAAGATTTCTGCACAGAAACCTCATGCTTAGCTTACTTGACCAGCCTTTAACAGTCAAGCAGCTCACAGAAAAATGTTATGCTAAATAAGAGAGAAAACATCATCTTAGCAATGAGCTCCAGCACAGAAACACACACCTATGGACTTCAGTTCTTTTGAACCTGAAAAGAACTTTCTTTTCATTAGCTCACCTCTATGCTTTTTGCAATAATTATCAGAGCTACAATTTTAATTTTATTTTCTCTTTAAAAAGTTAAAAGCAGTTCACATGATTCCATAGTACTGACAGGGAAATATATTAGTAAAACGATTTTATAATGATAGGCCAAGCAGCACTTAACTGTAGTGCAGACAAATTCAGAAAACATACTCCAGCATCTCATTTTCTTCCCTTCTTTTTGCCTTTAAATCAATGTTGTAGTAATCCTACATATGAATTATGAAACACTGACACACTGGAGGTAAATCATTTAAAACAGCATGTCAGTTAAGATTTAGCTGGGAGGAAAACCCCCAAGAAGTCTGGATGCCTTAATATTAATGAAAAGTTAGGCTACTCTGCCACTTAGAGGAGCAGAAAGGTAATCTGGTACAGATACCATTTTCACAAGTAAATGTAGTAACATGCAGCAATTTATACCCCTTTGTAACACATTCCACGGCAGAAAAAGACTCTCTGCATACAGGCATCTCTGTTTGGAAGGCTGTCAGAGTCAAACCTTGAATTAAACTTCATCTAGCTGAACACAGCAATTAATTTAGCCAGCTCCTGTAGAATGCATCATTTATTTTTTCAGTCCACCTGTATCCTGCCCCCAGTCCAAGAAACCCCTTCCTGAACTCCTTAAACAACACAGCAGGCTGTTGCTGCCCAGGCTGCTGTGATCGAGGCACTCAGTGAGGACCAATACATTAATAGTTTCATGTTCACTTTAACAGTTCTGTAGTAAATTCCTACAGACTTGAGCACTTTCTCAGTGTCTTGCTGCTTGTCAGTGAGGCTCCAGCCAATACAACTCCTCCAACTTCCATTAGGAGGTAACAGACCAGCAATGGCAAGTTGCTACCAGATACAGATAACGAATCAACAACAATGAACTCTGAGCACAGTTCATAGTAGGTGTTGCCAGTATTCTCAGAACAGTCTCCTGAATCTGCAGGATACAGTTACAGCTCCATATC
This sequence comes from Megaceryle torquata, assembly GCA_024611175.1. NCBI lineage: Eukaryota > Metazoa > Chordata > Aves > Coraciiformes > Cerylidae > Megaceryle > Megaceryle torquata. The sequence continues at coordinate 23,855 of JANIJG010011374.1, forward strand.
TCCAGGAGACTGTGAATTGCAAAGAAAAAAAAAAATCAGTCACTAAAGCACTTCAAACCTAATACAGTCTACATCTTCTTTCTTTCTCACTTACCCCTCTGAACAGCTGAGACTTGACCATATGAACACATGCATGTTTGTTTATAGCACCTATCCAGAGTGTACCACATTTACTTACAGATCTTCTTCAAATCCCAGCTGCTGAATCTGAGATTTGATTTTCTGTCCTGATGTCTTTAGTATGATATTCTCAAGAAGATGAAAATCATCTTGATTGAACATCTCACCATCCTCTAACGGGCCAATAATCTACAAAAAAACCCACTAAGATCAGCATTATTAGGTAAAGGCTACACTGAAACAAAACTCAAAGATGCATTAAATAAACACTCCAGCTCAATCTCAGTGGGTATTAGCTGTTTAGGCTGGTATTCATGTCAGTGGGAGCAGAGTTTTAACAGATAAATCTAGCTGCTTCGAGCCAAGAGACACAGATTAAAGCATAAAATGCATGCTTAAAATTTTCATTCAGTGTTTGGTTTGCAGGAGTTGGGCATATTAAATTATACGTGCAGTACCACATCTTGAAGGGGCAATAGAATACCAGGCCAATTACTCTAGTCCAGCAAATCTCACTCCTCTAGTCTTCAGGAGTCTAAAAGCTACCTAGACAATTCTTGCTAATTTGCTAATGAGAGAAATAAAATATCACAACTTATTGCTTGAAATTTTTAACCTGTTAAAGTTTACAGTAACCACTGGAACTTGAGGGGTTTTTCCTAACAAGGAAATGGATGACAAAAGAAAACTTACTACTGTACACAGCTGGATTTCAATATTTGCATGAAATGCTGCTGTAACATTGTTTGCCTAATCTAAGTGGCTATAGTAAACGGAGCAGGTGGAAGAGACTGAGGCACCTTGGTCACAGGCAAATACAGCAGCATTTTGCCCAATGAACTGAAGCAGCACCATCAACTTTATCATCCCTTTCCACCCCTGAATTCAATTCACTGCCAGCACAAAAGCGACTCTGTTATTGAGAGATCTGAATTTGTACAAAACACCAACAACCAACTTCACACAGTACAAGAAAAAGGTCCTGCAGGTCTGAATAAATGAAACTGAAGTGGTCCTAAAGACTGCTGAGACCTAAAAAAAGCTGAGGCTCTGTGATCCCCAGACTCTGCTGCTCAAGGTCTGCTTCCTTCCCACATGTGGAACATCTCTTCTACTGTCTGCTGATTGAACTCACCCTTCCATTGCTGATCACAGCCCTCTGCCCCTTCTTCAGCTTTAGAACATCTCTGCAATATATAGCATGGGACAGAATAAAATCCACCTTGGGAGATTCAAAGGCTTCTTTGAAAATGCCGGTATCCATACCCTGAAAGAAAAGAATACTTGACATTGAAACGGGAACTTTTTTTTAAATGCACCTTTTTGTTTCCATACAAGAACATATTTGTATCATGCTAAAATTTATCTCCATGCCCCTCTTCTTTGTGGTCTTAAACCTAGTTCTTGTCTGTCACCTTCAAACATTATCCCAGCTTCTGATGTGAAGAGCCACAGCCCTAGTAATTGTTGCTATTTAGACCAGTTGTTCCATTCTTAACTTAAGTGATGCTTGCCTACCTTTTTAAAAGCCTACTTTGAGAAATGTACTGTAGTTCTCTCTTAACCCCTAAAGAAACAACTAAGTCACTTAGGGAGATCATGAATCGACACTCCTCCTGACTTTTCAGTTATGTAGTTGTGATGTATGCAAGAATTAACTTTATTTTTAGAAGGGCTGTTATATTTAGGTATGTTCACCTCTCAGAGAAAAAAAAAACAAAACCAAAACCAAAGAACAGCACTACTGTACCTTGTTACTGCATCTTCTGCATATGAACATACTACACTAACTAGCTCATTAGAACAAGCCATGTACCCTACCTTTGCAAAGGCCACCAAACATGCTTACCCCAACAGCAAATTCTAAGATGTCGGCTCCTGCCTCTAGTGCCTGTGCAATTTCTTCTTTTGCCATTTTGGTGATGAAGTTCTTGGCATTATTTGAGGTTTGTGTCTGGAGAGCTGCCCATATGGCTTTAGCAACAAGTGTGTTCTGGCTGTTTGGATCTTCACTGGGATTATTAATCATGCTAATTCGAACATTATTGCTGGATTTCTGTGTTTAACAAAACATGCATTAGCAAAGTTTTAGATTTAGGCATGTTTTAAATTAGAAAAACTAACTCTATTATAATAAACACTATAGCAAAAGCTTTGTGTTTGTTAAATACAAAACCAAGTTAGGAATTCTGTAACAGCACAGGTTAAAAGGATGAATTAACTAATTTTACATCAACTATTTAGTTTACATATAGTCATCACAGTAACAGAAATCTTCCAGATAATACTGTGCCACATAAGAGAGACAGGACCATGGCCACAACTCAGAGGTCTGGCAAAACAGTGATTTAGGAATAAGCTGTCTTTTTATGATTCAGTTATCTTCCCAGAACAAATGAGACAGAAGACAGAGCAATGCTCATGTTCATCCCCAAACTGAAACAGACATCTTCAATTCAGAACCATGGGCTTAGAACAACTTTTTTTTCTTTTTTTTTTTTTATTGTATTAGGATAGTGCCAAGAAGGGATTCTGTCCTAATACAGGAAGGTCAGCGATGTTCCAGCCCCTACAAATTAGATGAGGCTGGAAATTAGAGGTCATGGAGGGAAAACCAACCTCTCTGGGCCATAAAACAGGAAAAAGCACAACCAGTGTTTTTCAAGCCTCTACCTACTGCTTTATTAGAACACCACTGAAGTGAAAACGTTACCTACCTGATGTTTAATTGCATCATACAACAGCTGCCTTCCTGAAGGTTTACCAAAATCACCAACAATCCAAAAAGTAACTGGTCTAACAAAGGAATCATCTGCAATTAACAATTAAAAAAAAAAAAAAAAAGTGATAGAAATGTGAGGGTGAAAGGAAGGAAAGCTTGAGTTTTTCCTCATTTGGAGGAAAAAATATGATACGCATGCCAAGAATTCAAATAAGTTAAAATTACATAGGAAAGCTATGGACAAAGCTAAGTTATGAAGCCTCACAAGACAAAACTAATAGTACCATGTTAAGTTTCATTTACCTCATTCAGAAAACCCTCATGGGACAGCATGCATCACTATTTCTAAGTCAGATTTGTTTGTTTGCTACCTTTTTAATTTAAAAATTATAAATTAAGTTATAAATAACTTCCAGATTCCAGTTAGGGTACAGACATACCATTCCTTCATATTGAAGCTGTTAGTTCACAAAATCAGTTTTGTATAGAGAAAAAAGTGCTGAAGCAAACATGCATTTAACCAGCTTCTTTCATTTCCTGCTGGTTCTAAAGCCAGTGTCACAAAGGAACCAGAAAATTCCCAGAACAATAACATATGAAATGCTATAAAGCATGAGTTACCATAGATCTCCTTGGAAGACATTCCTGGTCAAAAAGCAGAAAGGAAAGGGGGAAAGGAGAGAGACATTAATAATTTGATAGTAATCCCAATCAAGAAGCTACAGCATTGTACTGGGCATAACTGAATCACTGAACTTCAAGTCCAGAAACAACCAGTTTGTACAAATTTTATTAGGATAAGCTTTGACCTTTTCTTCACCTGAAGAAAAGCTTTATTTCATGCTATAGCACTAATTATATTACATATTCCAGTTTCATACCATACTGTGAAGGCATCATTATGAAGACCATTTGCAAAAACTGCCATGCCATTATGACTTAGGAAGTTAACTATTTATGTTACCTTCCCTCTTTAAAAGCTAGCATGACAGTGCTATTTTGGTATTGTTGCTGAGCCAGCAATAAGTATAACTTTCCTATTATTTTAGAAAACAAATGCCCTACAGCATTGCTGTAAATCAGATACTAGTTCTTAAATATCTTGACAGAAGAGGCAGTGACCTAAAACTGCCAAGTCACAGGACTGCAGATGAATGCACGCTTTCAAAGGAGCGTGTGGACATGTAGGTTTTAGTAATACTCTACAAATGGAAAACAAGAAACTGTTTCATCTAAGTGACTGAACATGAACCAAGGTCAAATACAAGACAGAAGGAGCAATGGGAACATTTAAGAAAGTGCATGCAGGTGGCAATGCCTGGAGATGGAGATAGTACTGGGGAAATCTGTGAGAATCTAGTGAAGATGACAGACAGGAACAAGAGGAATTGGCTCAAATGACAGCAGCTTATTTATGACACTTAACTGAAATGGATATAGGAAAGGCTTGATGAAGCTCTGTATTATGTCTATGCATGCATTTTTTACATTGACAAGTACAGCTGACTTTTAACACTAATGGGGACTTTAGGTATAACTGTAATAAATACCATCACTGGAAAACAATACATGTACTGGAGTAATAGAAACAGCACAGATCACGCTAGGTATAGTCTTGTAAAATGGGCAATAACAATTTTCTTCTGAATCCATGTAACTGAGTAATTTTGAATTATGAGACAGCAAACTAGAAACCCTTTTGTATTTTATAGTCAGTGCCACTGCAGGATTAGAGCAACATTTCTGGTGGTCGTTTGCAATATAGCAAGAGCGGGTTGGGTGGGACTTCATCAAACTCTGGGCTGTGTTTAAAGAGATCAGTCTTGCTCCAGGTAGAGGTCATGCCTTATAAAAAACAAAAATCTTTTTAACTTTCAAATTGCACCGTTACCCACAGGCCTGAACAAGGCTCAGTGTCTGTGCTGAGTACTCTAGATATGCTTGGAAACACACAGAAGATTAGATTTGGGTTCATAATCCACTGCAGATGTTACCTTTCTTTGTTAAGTAGGTCATACTGTTTGCAACAGCAGCTGTCTTCTCTTTGGACTCCAGTGTGGTAAATCGAGCAAAGTCATCCACATAAAAGTTATCTGAGGAATTAAAAAAAAAAGTATTAGATGATGAAGCAATTATTCCATGTAAAATGAAAGGAAGATCACTACCAGAACATTAAAAACATAACCCATTTTGTTCTTCACGATTCTGCTTTTTATGTCTTCTCATTTCCACTGTTAATATATAAGCTGAGGAATGTATTCTTGTTGTCTCATCAGTTATATTTTTTCTCACAAATTACCTTAGTAACTACATAGCGTATTTGATATGCACAAGTCAGTTAAAAGAATTGTACAAGTCTCACTTAGTTCAAGTTAATTTATGTAAATAATACACATTTAAAAATCCACTGTGTAACTTTATCACGCAACTCAAGAAAGGCAGTTGTACAAGTGTTTTTGCAATACTGTCGTTATACTGCAGTCACTGCACTGGGTGTCAGTACCTTTAGCCATGAAAAGGTCCACTAAATCTTAAGTAATCCTGGAGGTGACAGTCAAGTCTGTTCACAAGTAGGTTAGAAATAAGAAACAAGATGTTGCTTTGTACGTTACGTGACTGTTCTTGGCTTTTGCTAGCTTTGCTAACTTCTTAACTTCATAAGTCATAGACCTCTAAAGGTTTGTATAAAATTAAAAAAAATTCCCATTTTGAAAGATCTGTAAGCATTAGTGTTGATATTATACATAACATCTCTCCCAGCACCAGGGCTAGAACATTGCTTGGGGTGGTTTTATTAGTATTTTGCCACTAGAGCTTTCCATTGGACCAGCACAAGTCTTTGACTTGGGTACTTCAGGTTTAATGTAATTAAAAGCATCCCTTACTCATTCCTGTGAGATCTAGATACTCTCTGTCAGAGGTTAGGATTCTTGAATTAATTCTTGGAACAACATTAGGCTGGTTCATGATATACTCAACCACATCTTGGTCATTAGATAATTCACCCTGAAGGAAAGAAGAAGTAATATTCATCTTTGAATATACATCTTTGCATCAGATAACTGTGTAAAAAAAACCAAAACACACCACACACCACAACCCACCAAACAAACACAAAAACCACCCCCACCAAAACAAACAAACAAACAAACAAAAAACCCAAACAAACCTAAAACCCCCAAGTTTTTCTGAATCTTGATCCTCTCTAAAGTCACAGTTGAACTCAGCACCTACCAGGTACACAGCACGCTGGAAGATGCTTGTGGTTTCCAGGATTTTGTGCATTGTCACAGTTTCTAGGTCATCAGGATCCAGCTGCTCTTTTTGAAAAGGCATTCCATTGAACAGCACAACAGGGAGAGGACCTACACCCGTTTGCTCATAGTAACCTCTTGCTGCCTAAATATAGGGAAAGTAGTAGCTTTACCACGTCAGCACATTACCACAACGGTTCATATCACTTCCAGATGATTCTCCTTTGACTTTCCTACATCAGAACATGAAAAGCGAGTGTGCATAGGAGCCTGTTTCTGTAACCTTCACCCCATTCCTTACGTTTGCATATGTAGGCAGGATCATCTGTGTTACAGAGCTATTGTCAACAGTACTTCCATTCTTTCTTTTAGAATATTCAACAAAAATATAAACATCCCCCTGTAGAGAACCTTAAATAAAATCTGCTTCATCTTACACACAAATGATCTAATAGTGATTTGCTCTCCCAATTTGCTCTACACAGAACAATATAAACCCTAAAAACAACTTTATGAATTGAGAAGGACTTTTGAATGCCTTGCTACAAGAAAGGCTTTCTGAATTTGTCACCATTGCTTTATCTCACACAGCATTCAAATACTGACAAAGGCCACCCACACCAATCCCTCCCAGACATTAAGCCCCTTGTCTTTATTTTGCACCATTCCATCACCTTGATTTTTTTTTTCAAGCAATTTTAAATTCTGCTGAAGTTTGCATACCAGAAAGGAAGTATGACTTAGAAGCCACAAAAAAGTTATCTTGGGTCTCATACTATACATAGAGATTAAAAATATGTATTACAATATAGTATATATATATTATATAAAGCTTTGTGCTGAACAAACATATTTATTAAAATATTACTAGAAGTCACCCAATGCAATGACAAAATATCTTCAAAACAGCATTGAATTTTAAAAAGTTTTTAAAAAAAGCTCTATTTCATGAATTCTCACCTTTCTGTTTTGATCATAGGCAGAATCAATTCCCAGAATGCTGTTGACTTCCACATAAGGATACTGTTTCTCCAGGACACTAACCACATGCTCCACTTTCAGCTGATGTCCTGTTTTTACCTTGTTATATATCTGAAAGGAGGATAACAAATTCAAGATACAATTGCAACTGTAAAGCTTCTGTCCTCATCTAAGGTAAGTTGATCTGTCACCTCTTTTCCCTTAATTATAAGAAGGCATTAACGGCCAGATTGCAAAATATATTTTCATATTTATTAGCAGCAATAACAGCTCCTAAGCACTTCTAGCTCCTAGAGTTATCTTTGCTTTACCTTGTAGTCATTCCAGTGAGATTGGATGGAGGTGAACAAAATATATTTCTTGAAATAATTTGCACCTTTGATTAGAAAAGGTACTTGATGGGATAAAGTAGCGCTTAGGGGAGAAAAGGCTCAAATAGAGCACATACAAAGAGCTACCCTTCCGTTCAGAACTCAAGACATGCTTATAAACAATACAACTGACCTCACATATAAGGTAGGAAATTGTTTCCCTCTTGAAGGCACAAGATTATACTTTCACTTACAAATACATACCCCAAAAACATAAGAATAAAAATCACCATCTTCAGTTCACCAGCAGTTTTAATATTACAGTATGCCCCAGCTTGTCGATTTGTCTAACAGTGTCACACTCTGAGTGAAAATGCATTTACTAGCACCTATATTATCCTTTGGTGTGACAGAAGCAAGCAGCAGTAACGTGCAAAAGTGTTAAGTGCAAGACTAGACTTAAATATGACTCATTAAAGTTATGTCAGAGACACTTTACAAAGAAACACATATTGGGTGGTACCAGTATTCAGAGATACGCTGAATACTAACCAAGTCAAAGAAAAGTTTCTTCCATTATCTACATCTTGGCACATTATGATAATCTTACACACATGGAAAATACTAAAAAAAAAACCCAGTAGTTTCTCTTTTAAATAATACTTACAGACATGACAGTCTGGAAAGCATAATTATTGTCCATTTCTTGTGCCACATAATTGTATGCCCTAAGGAGGGCAACACCAGGATCCTGTAGTCCATCAACATCCTCTGAGTCATTAACCACAAAGACTAGTCCTATCCTGCAATCAAACAAATCCCCAGATCATGAATCTATTATACTAAGAAATAATCAGCTCTTCATACCACTGTCAGCTATGGTCACCATCTTAGACAAAGGCTTCCTCTGGAATCGACTGATCGATATTGAGCAGAGCAGCCAGGAATCAAACTTAAGACATGAAATCTGTAATGGTGAATCTTGCTTTTCATCTCTTTCTCATCAAAACTACTTGCTTTAAAGTTTCTTTGAACTGTTAAAGAAATTTAACTCTGCTTTGCTAGTAGCAAAAGTTATATTTAAAAAAATTTTAATAATAAACAGGTATTTAATAAATACTTTCCCAACCACCATTGCAAGATACATAACATTTCTACAGTGTC